>CAJUYH010008742.1:0-14910 GCA_910591685.1 Galerucella tenella
ATATATATATATATATATATATATATATATATATATTCAGACGAGTGTGAATATATAAAATAATTTTGTGATACGAAAGATGCAAAAAAAAATTTTTCATATAAATTCAGTCAGTTTATCTCTCTTTTCTATATATGATGGGAACCACTACTCTCACACACACACACACACACACACACACACACACACACACATTATTATTATGACGATGGTGTACGTCCGTTTAGTATATAACAAGTGAGATAGCTAGCTAGAGATAAAGCGAGGGCAAGATGCTGCTGTTGTTTCGTCAACAAATTTATTTTAAGATTCAACGAGGCCGGCCAACTGCCAGAAATCTACGACATCTCTTACACTCCACCGGTGTTACGATACGTTTGTGCATAGTCAGTGTACTCAAAGACAAAAGAAAATAAGAATGCCGCAGTACCATACATGCACTTGAATTAATTAGTCCAACCATCAAGCAATAATATTTTTATATTTTTTATAATGTACATATTTTTACAAGTAACAGTTGATATGAAATATTTTATATCAACTTCGCCACTTGCCATTTAGAAGATGTTGATTGCAATTTATCCCAAATAAGTTTTCTGCTATTCTTTGCGTAAATTGAAATAATAAATTTAAAGATAATTTGTATCTCTATAGTTATTTAATCGAGCAATTTGAAACGAACAATACGTAATACTATTTACATTGCAGTTATATGCCATTACAGATTCAAATGACGGGTGAATCTACAAAAGAATATCTGAAGACTTTGTGCAAACTGTTAATCTAATGACTTGACAAAATGCAGAGTTAACTCTGAAAGATTGTAGGACATTAGAAAAACATTGTCACGATACTGCAGAGATGAAAGAGTTGTGCAAAAAACAGAAGTGAAAGTCGAAATTACTTGTGATTCGTCGTTAATGTCATTACTTCATCATCGGTGATTTACCAACGCGTATTTATGTGACCAACCAAGTGTATACAATATAGAGTGGAAAGTGAGTTTCAAATAGAGCATTTCTTTATTTCTCTCACTCTCTCACCCTCTCCCTATTCTCATATTGAATCTCTATCATCTATGAAATAATTATAATATGACAATATTTACAATTCATGTTTGCTGATGCGTCCAATTTTGTAAAATACTATTTATAGAAATATATCATCAACTATCGACACAGGTAACAATTTATCATTGCCAATTTCGGTCATGGTAAAATGGTTGAATTTTCCTATTGTTGTATATGTTATCAAGTTTATTTCCTTTTATGAACCGTAATATTTATTTATTTTTTCTATCATCTTTATTCATTCTACCATTCGCACATGTCAAAATATAATAGTGAAAATATTTCTCGATATGTTTTTTCATTGGCGTGAGAAGAGGTATATACGTCTGATGCGCGCGAGACGAGGACAGGAGCATCAAGAGACCCTGCTGGAGGTCAACGTTTATTCGTTCTATCTATAGACTGTCATTTCTATTTGTGGAATTGTAGACTACGGCCAACGAGTGACAGGACAATTCAATCCACAAGAGATATTATACATATATAAAACCATACATTCATGTTTATTTGTTTATGTCATTTATATTTCTCTTTTTCAATTTCATTTCGTAAGTGTATATGAATAGAACAGAAACAAAAAATTATTTTCACGCATCTATTATTTTTATGTTTGCACTTTCAATTTTTTCTGTTGGCACTACTATATTACAGGGATAATTGGTGCATGAAAATTCGTAAGATGGAGTCATTCAAATTTGCTTCTCTTCTCGTGAAACTGTATAATTTACTCAGTAATCGACACGTTAACTTAATTAAACCAAGACGAAACAATATCGTTCATATTCGATTCACACGCAAAGCTCTAACAAATTCAAAAATAAATAATCAATCGGCTATACGTTCTCGTGTTTATGGAACTCATACAAATTGTAATATTGATATTCCCACGAAATAATGATTATTAATTCTTATTGATATTTATGCTTTAACTCCATTCAATTTGCTTCTATTAGATGTGACACATTAGCGCATATATATAAATGCAAAATCAAATTTTCATGAATACTTTCTATACTTATACTGTCGATTGTCTTTGTCGATTTAATAGCGTTGACGATGAATATTTGCGTATACTGGCAATTATCTCGGGCTGCTACCACGAATTACCGTCTATGTGCTCTAATTTTCCAGGTGTATGATGTGAAATATATATTGCTGCACTCTATAAATATATTAGTACAATATATGGCCTTTGTGCCATGAAAATTATTTGATAAATATACACGAATCGACATTTCACATCGTATGGAATATAAATGTAATTGAAGTATTAATTTTTGTGTGACTTAATCAGTAAAATTGATGCTATTGATTCTTTCTTTCATCACAGATTTTCATCACTCAAATTGCTTTTTTTTTCCACTTTCTTGAACGTCATCGTTCTCGAATTCCATTATACAGACATATAACTTCTACCTCCAATTACTCAATGTTTTTTATATATTTGCCTATTGGTTTTTTTTTGTTTTCATTTCTCTTTTTCAATCTCTTTGTTATTTTCTCACTTTCTCGTTTCGCACCGATGTTTTGCTCTGATCAACATCATGAGCTTCACTGGGCCAAGCGATGATATATCATCGGAGAGAGCACGTGACAAGTCCGAATGAATTTGAACGAGTGTGATAAAAAAATTCTCCAGAGTTTTCTTAAACAAAAACATTGAATGTAACTCTTTTACCTCATTTATTTCTTCAATTCCGTGCTTTTGTTATCATAATTATACATAATTTTATGAATAAATGCATTGCTGATTATTACTTATTAATGTGACAATTGAACAGTAAAAAAATGAATAATAAGAGTTGTCAACAAAAATAATCTAGACAGAAACAAAATTTATCGATGACTTCATAAAAGTTATTGCATTATATAATTTTAAATAATCGTGTATCATGTTCCGAGAAAATCCTATTACTTTCCATGATGAATAAACCAAAATGAATAAAGAGAAACCACAATTTGAAAGGTATTATGAGTAATTCGGGAATAATTCCTGAGCGTTATGCACAAGCATATATATATATAGGAATGTTTGGTATGAAATTCATCGAGTTGCAATCTCATCATTGATGAAATTGTTTAAATAGGCAGATTATTATGTGTGTCTGTGTGTGCCATTATTATGTAATTATAATTATGTCCCGGTGACGGATTCTCGACTATGTCATTATGTGGTAGATATTATGGAGCGATTAACAATGATGCTGGAAAGAATATCGGCATATAATCACAAATATACTTTAAGGGAACCGATTATTGAATGAATATAGATATGCTTTAGGTATATTTCTATTTCAGTAGCATAAGATTTTATGCCTATATTTTTGGTAGTATTCAGTAATTGTTGCAGCATAATATCAGATTGGATTTGAAGAAATAAAATCTTCCACTACATTTTTATCATTTTTCTCGAGCTCACGGGTTTTATGAAATATTCGAAGATGATAATAGCAATAGCAATTTTCATGATATATATGAAATGAGTTCTAATAATTAAAGTTAATTGGTTATTCCTATCATTTTCATATTGATTTTATGAAAGAGATACTATGTGGGGAATACTTGATTGTTGAGTTAATGAAATTAACCATGAACAGTAGCAAATTAGAAATGAAAATGATTTAGATAAATTTTCATTGTAAATACAATAAAAAATTTCCTTATGAAAGTTTTTTACAGCCATTTTCCTAAGGTTTACTGTCAACTATAAACTTTTAATAAATCATTGGAAGAAATTATTCTTTATAAAGACAATTTTACATATATTGACTACAATAAAAATTCTTTAACTCCCAATTAAAATGTATATTTTGTACGATACGAAAGTTCGCTATATTGTGACAATTTTTATTTTACTTATTTTCAGGTTCAATTTTGTATATTGAATGATACAGTTGTGTTCTTTTTTTACAAGAGAAAAGGGAAAGTTTATAAAATATCGGGCGTGCGTTATTGCATTCTAGTTGCAAAATTGAATAGTGGATGACATAGCAAACTTGTTCAAAGGAAAAGTAATGACGTACGATAGGTTACAGCATCCTGATAAATTAGAAAATAAAATGACAATGCTGAGATGTTTTATTCGCGTTTTACTGTAAACATTATTTACCGGTACCTTCATCTTTCACCTTTTAGTAAATCCTGTTTTTTTTTCCTACTCTTCTCACTATCTAGTTTACAAACTATACATTTTTTTCTTTCCATCTCAAAATGTGGCGGAAATTCGTAACAAATTTTCGTATTTTGTTTTTTTATGAAAACAAAAATTTTTCTCTACCTTCATTTTTCCTCATGGTCGATTATATAATACAGTTCTATGCAATAAAGGCATATCATAACTTTTTGTATTATTGCGGATAAAAATAAATTTCGAGTCATTTCAATTCTAAACACGTTTTAGAAATGTACAGAAACGTTTTTTTTTATCAAATCTATAAATTTGTGGCTTTATGAGTTATATAAAAGGTGTATACTAGCTGCGGAAGTTAAATATAATGTAAAGAAAACTCGTTTTTCCGTTCAGCCGAGATTTTTGGATTTAACGTATTTACCCCTCATATAATATAATCTGCCACCAGCGTTGGCATATATCCATATGTTTATCTTAAAACATGCGAGCATGCGTGTGCTACTGACAATTACGGTCGGTTATGCCTAGACACGTGCCGTTTAAGATTAAACAACATTATAATCGCCATGCTGATGAATAAGAGAAACTAGACAATAAAAATGTATATACCTATATGGCTGAGAAAAAAAATCTAAACCCGATGGAATTTAACTTTAATCTCCACATCGTTCTTTGTATGCTTGTATGGGCTCAGAAAAAAAAAGTAATAATAATACACGGTAAGAAATAAAAGACGACTGATGTTAAGCTAGTTCTTTCATCGTTGCTATAGTAGATGGTGGATATTTCAAAGAATCTACTGCTAAACAAAATCTACTCGAGATCTCTTGATCTCCCTCTATCACTATCTCTCCTTGTGATTAACGATTTTGTTGATAACTGAATATCATTATCAAGCCAGAGTTTAAAAATACTTTATCTCATGAAATTTCATCATCAGTTTCATCGTTTGAAAATGAAAAAGAAAAAGCACGAAAAAATAACCAGAAAACATTAGATTAAAAATTATGATGATACAATCTGGGAGAATGTTCAATTGAAATTATGCATCAAGATATGATGTTTGCACTGTTGCAACTTATAACTACACGTGCAAAGCTTATTAATAAAAGACCTTCTATCGTCCGAGATTGTCGACGACTTGATGTGAATATAGAAGTTGTACACAAGCAACACAAATGACGCGAAATCTCTTTCCCTGTCCTGACTTACTCAGCAATTAATTCCGTGCTTTACAACTGTACACCAGCATACAACAACCCGTCTGTATATGTGAGATTATGTAAACGGAAGACAATTTCCTGATGACTCAATGGAACGAGATCTCTGATCAAATAGTTATATCATATAAATGTAAACATACATGTGCCTCATTATAATTCATTTGTCATATAAATAAAATGATTCGATATATACAGTTCATGTATTTATGATAAAGTATCGTATTTTTCAAACAGTTGACTAGTACAAGTCGAGTAGTCAACTGATTGCTCTTCAGAGGTATATTCAATTGAATCACTCTAACGCCGTATTGAAATTGATTATATATTGGAAAATTATCACCATCAATAATTTTTTTATTCCTTCAAAATAAATGAGAAAGTGTCAAGTGAACATAATTGTCAGTGAGAAAGTTTTTCAACTTGTGTAGAAATTTTTTTTCTCCATTCCCTTATCTCATTTTATCTCGCTCGCTCTCACCACCTTTCATTTTCATCATACTCTGTATATTGCATTTTATAAGTGATTCCTCAATATTTCCAAGATATCATATCAGGATTGCGCCCTCGACTTTCACACATTTTTCAACATCGAACATATACAATCCAAGTCTATTAGTATTTCCAACTGATGTTGCTGAGGTTGTAGATGAAATTAGCGGGAGCTATGGGTAACTCGTTTATTCATTTATTTTTTTCTATTTCTTTTATGCTTTTTGCTTCCCTATCAAGACTTTCCAAATGGATTCTTGAAAAAGTCCTTTTAATGTTGTCCAAGTTATGAGAGGAATATTCGCTTAGCCTTTATGAAATTGCTCTAACGAGCTCTCGACGTCACATTTCGCTTACTGTTCTTTTCTCCTTTCCGCGACATTCTTTACTTTTTATAACTCAGCTACGTAATACGTTTTTATATAAATATACTAGTTATTTTGTTTCATGAAAATTACATAGATTTGTCGATCAATAATCAAGTAAGTATGTAATTAATTGTCAATATTAGATCAATTTAATTTATTGACGTGTTTATTAATTTCCAAGGTGTAATTTTTTTGTAAAGTTATTAGATTGCCTTGCCTCCTCGTGAAAACACAATAAAATCATTTAAAATTGACTGTGATATCGTGAATCAGCTTATTCTCTTCTCACATAATAAAAAATATTATAAATAAATAGTTTCATTTGTTAAAAATTTTTGTCACTGAAGTATCAAGTTTTTTATTCGTTTCTAAACAAGTTTCTAAATGAATAACCGTAATATTTGTATAACTATAAAGAAATCAGTTGAAATCATTTGCAATCGCAGACATAATTAACTGTGTGTCATTCTAAATTTAACTATTTCATTCGAGACAATGAGAAATTAGTTGCAGTTAATCACAAACAAATATAAAATCAATTTGAATCATGAAATCAGGTGACTATAATACAGGCGAACGACCAATAACTATTTAATATCCAAGTCTTTAGCAAAAATCGGCCAAATTTTTCCATTAGTTCATCTGGCCAATGCAGCTGTCCACTCAACACTGTTGCAGGATTCCTGTTCGTAATTGAAAACTCAACAAATACAGTCAATAAAAAAAAGAATCTAACTTGAATGGTATTCAGTAATAAAATGGATAAGTATTCTCATATCTGTATAGGGGATGGGCAATGTAGTATTGAAGACGAAACCTGAGATATCATGGGTATACACCGAAGAAATAGAATAAGCCCAGGTTCTATGCCAACACAATAAATGGATACTTTTTGGGATAACAACTGTCATTATAAAAAATGTAAACTTGGAACAGATTGAATTATTAATGGAAAAGCTGCAGATTATAATAAGCACTGTAGAAATAATATATTTTCCAACAAATTTCCAAATTTTTGTATGTATCCTGTTTACAATTTATACATTGAAATTGCTGGTATTAATTTGATGTCAGGTAACAACAATTATTGTATTACATTGCATTCCTTCGATTGGCAATGAGTACTTACAATTAAAAAAAGATAAAAAATTCATCAACGAAATTTCCACTATCACTCCATGAGGGTTATCATGTTTTACGCACTTAATATATTCAATCGTTGAATTTCACACCTGAGTAGGGACCCTTTGAAAGTCGTGCAATACCAAAATTGTTTTTCACAATCTTCATCGCAAGCATCCCCATAATGAATTTAACATTTTTTTATTGTGAACCACTGATTTCTGGCACAAAATCTACAAGTCATTAGATAGTGATGGATTTTAATTTGAATTATGATGTTAAGTCATTAAAAAATAAAATTGAATGACATTACGCATAAGAAATTTCGTTCTGTGGCAAATATTTGAAAATTCAAAGGTGATGGAAAATAAATTTTAGGTAGTACACAAAAATGGATTTTGAACCTATGGAAAACTTAATGGATGAAATAAAGTAAAAAAAACATCAGTCATGTCATTTCGGATAAGATGGCACAGGTCAGTTGAAGTCGACATACTAATTTATCGTTCGAGATAACTGCCAACATACCCATTGCTCTCCTGGCTTCGATTCATTGTATAAGTCATGCAATAAAGGTATCGAATTCATCGACATCATCAGTATCTGAGTTATCCTCAAGGATAGTGCACCTCACCTACTTTTAAGTTTTAACATTCTTGCTATTTTCCCTCTTCTTTTTATTTTGAACTCGATTTTCACCTTTGCACATACTATGTCATCTTAAACCGATGATTGTTATGTTATCTCATCCTACAAGGTAAAATATATTTGCTGGCTTTTGCAATGTAAAAACGATGAATTTATTTCAATGATTTTGCAAGAGTCATAAACTCATAATTCACATTAACCACAGTTCATATCCAAATAGTGAAATATAATAAAAAACTGACCTGGTTTGAATTCGTTGGTACAAACACTTTAAACAAAATTATATTTTCGCCTAACGAAATCAAAATAATGCACACCACATTCAAACAATTGAAGCGAATAAGCGCATATGTTTTGAGTAATCATGGTATCTATGAGCTGATGTGTGAAAGTCGATTACATCTTTATGGAATTTATATTTGAATAGACATAACTGCTATGTCATCTTACCTGAGTATGTTATCTTGAACACGATTCCCCTATCACATTGAAAAATTGAAAAATATTAAATACTAAATATTAAATAACTGCTTCATTTTGATATCATGCAATATATATTTATTCGTGAGTATTCAAAGTCATACGGTGGCAGTTATCATGAATATAATATACGGGCTGTCAACAAACTGCTATATTTCATCTAGCGATGATTGCTGGGAATTTCAATAGCCGTTCGTCTTTCATTTTCCCAATGTATTCATTTTAGTTTTCAAATATATCCAATACATCACAAAAGGCATAATGTAATCACATACTCACACGAATAGGCCGATGACCCAACAGGATCCACGACAGCCAAGTATCTTCATCCATGACTCGCGTCAATAGAAGAGTTTACATAATGTTTAGTGCATGTTAATTATTATGTTATGCTTGCTAACACATTGTTAATTGCAAACAATTAGTATTGAGCATTCTTCATCATGTACCGTCAATTTCGAAGTCTGAAACATAAAATGTAAAGAAATAATGTTTAGATTAAATATGTTTGGTGCAAGATTGTTACGTTTCGTTTTTTTATTTTTGATTATTTTCTCGATATTTATAATAACTATGTATTAATTAAATATGTAGGTAGTTTATTGAAACAAGTACTTATAAATGAAGATATACCTCGATCGATTTGCAATTATTCTAGAGCGTAGTTGTTATACACCTATCTAATGATATTATTTCAGTGACAGATATGAATAATGAGTTTTTAAATTGAAGGTAAATATATACGCCATTATCAATGCATCATAACCTCAAATGATTTTCTAAGAATAATATTTTTAATGGTTTATTTGTTAATGAATGTGTTGATTTCATTTTGATGGAGTGTAAAGTTTTAATGCGTATGAAATGATTGAATAATTAATCCAATGTTGACTGTGAAGTATATAACATTTTTATTATTTTTCATTTTAATTGCTGTCTATCGTTCTATTTAACGAGATCTTTTATTTCAAATTATACCAATTGAAATTGTGAACAATTCGTGTGGTAAGAATATCAATAATTAATCGATTCCTATTCAATATAATCAGAATATTGGTGAAAGCCATTACTTTTGTAAAATGACTTTATTTTTTAATGTAAAACTCAATTCGTATATATATGCGTGGTTGTGTGGCCGATGAACGTGTAAAGTTATAGTGAATGTGAAGAATTTGAAGTGGGTATGAGTGAGAAAAGCATTTACTCGATGTAAATACCGAAAGATTTTCTTCGCAGTACATAAGAGAAGAGTGAAGTGCAAAGAGGGATAGAATGAGACGAGAACTTTGCAGACGGTCAACGACAGTCGCGACGGGATTTTATCGTTGGCTATACGAGATTTCGTGTGTAACTCAACATTGGCGAAAACATTCTGTCTTATATCTCTCACTGATATTCCTCAAACAATATTGGAAAAACAAAGTCGGAGAATAAGTCGTATCTACAACACAGTAAAATATCGGACAAGAAAAATCGTCTCAATTCAATGACGCTCTCGGTATTAAATAAGAAAATAATGTTTAGCCTTGAAATGAAAATTATTGGAATTGTGATGATGATATAATGATTTGGCATAGCATATGCCAAATTTTACGTAATCTCATGCTCACGAATGATTTCGACCACGAAATGACTGCTTTTCCATTTCTATTTTAACAAGCCACAAGTTGAAACATTCTGGTAAAATTAATCTACGGTTGACACATGCGGTGACAAATAAAATGTGCAACGAGGAATTTTTCAATTGAGGTCATTTAGCTGAGTACTCCAAAAATTTTTTCACAATTAAATTTTGTAATGACAAATATATCAATGTAAAATTAAAAGTCGTTTTTCATTTTTTTTTGTTTTCAATTGTCGCAAGCAACATAGAAATAAAATGAAATCACTCAATATTTGTTTACACATGGAAAAAAAAATCATATATATACACAGTAGGTCATGGCATGTTTTATAAAATTGCAATGCTGTATACGGTATCATTAATAAGTCACTCTTTTTGATTCCCACATACATAGTTATATATATATATACCCGTCTAAATATACACACACATGTAACTATATATATATATATATATATTAGACAAAATTACACTTCAACAACAATTTCACGGCGATTCGTATATAATTTCACGCCGACCGCGAATGATTTACCGTTTGCGCCACATCGAATGTAACATGTTATTTTGCTTTGTTCAAAATCGAAATACTATTGTACTGTATATTGATTCTAGTGTCGCCCCAAAATTTAATTACGAGCTGCATATACCTTACTTTTGGAGATGATTTTCCAATACTCGATTACTCCATTTTTATCATATGTTATCGCAAAGTATATTACATTGTTACACTGGCGATTTATCCTTTTTAATTTTCATTCGCTTCCATATAACTAAACAATGAATCAATTGAATTGATATTTAATTGCTATTGTATCGCATTGTTTTCCATGATTGATAGTTTCAAATGAAATTAGGATATGTTATCGTATTTTGAATTATCAATAGAATGCAAGAAAAAAAAAAAGAGGTCGAAAAATATACATTTGAATAGCATGAAACGGGTGAATAACATAAAGAATAGGAAGAATAAGTTGTTTACATCGCCACGGGTCGTCAATTGGGAGACCAAACGACCTATACAAAATGAAATAATTGCGTTGGCGTGGAACCTCACTTCTACTCTTTTATCGACCGAACCATAATATTATTAATTGAAAGAGAGAATAAAAAAAATTGAAAAAAGAAAAAAACAGAAAAAAAAAATAATATTCCACACAGTACTAGACATATTGTATACATAAAAAACTATAAATTGTGAAAAAATATGCTTACCAAACTCTGGTTGTTGGTGAAATTGATAAAAAAATTCCACTTCGTTGACTCGTTTGCAATTAAAAAATTACTCCAAGTGTGAACTAAAAAACAATGACTCTTTTGACATACATTACGCTATTTAAAATGCCATTTTTTACCATCCCTCATTATAGATTTCTTCAATAAATTCTTTCCCGTTATAAATGTACATACACACACACCCATACACAAATAATTCCCCATTGCATGTTTTAATCAAATAGAAATGTTGCGACTTTCTTTCCTAAAGGCAGCTAACTCAATTACCCCCCCCGGTAAATACTGCGGTCACATGCAAATAAAACACAAGAAGTAATGTTTTAACACGCATCTCCTCCCTGCTTTGCACTTCCTTTTTTTTTTCTCCTTCAATCTATGTTCGTGTTTCATTCATTAAAATGATCACAAGCGTATATATTAAGAACTGAAATACGACGTGTCGCGCAAGACAAATAAGAATTAGATTGAGTGACATACTCTACAATAATTTATCGAGTTCGCGTGTTCGCTGGGTCCATATGAACAATTGAAAGATAGTATATACGAGTATATATATATATGTATAGCTTTTCATTCTCTCCTCTCACTTAATTTCCCTATAAATTTATTCGTTATCACATTGTACGTATTCGTAATAAATTGAAGATGTGTATTTATTTTTTATATGAAAATGCAGATGAACGAAACATTGAAAAGTACTATCGAATTCCAATCAATTATAATTACATATATCTATATATATATATATTGCGTATATAAAAAGTGTTTACATATACATAATGCAGTATCTCTATTTTGAATATTAAAATAAGGAATTCTGCTTATTCCAATAGCCCGTAAAGTAAATAATTGTAAGAGAGATAGAGGTCGAAGGTTGTGGCTCACTTAATTCGACTGATTTGAATATCATTCGCGTATCAGCAGTATTTGCGTCATTGTCTCAAAATGTGCAAGGCAATATTTTTATTGTGCATATGTATTGCCTGAGATCACGCGATTTCGATATACTTACACTCTATATACCTCTATTACCGTGTACTTTGACCACACATACATACACATAAATACACCGACACAAAAACAAATGATACACTATTTTGCTTTATTAACTTTAAATATAGCTTTATTATTTATAGGCGTATTTAATTTGAATTAAATGGAATAGAATGAATGAAAATTGATTTGATAATATAAACGATGAAATATAAATGGAGTACATTAAATGTGTAACGCACGTGGTAAAATGTAAATTGTGATTAGATACGATAAACCGACACGTCAAGCGCAAGAGCTCGTTGCTCACTGGCAGCCTCTACATCGTTGGTCGACTGGTGTTCTCAACTGCTTTATTCTCTCTCTCTTCCCTTCTCTTTTCTTCGCGCCGATACGAGAATTCGCTCTCCGCATTGGGGGATGCTCCACTACTTCCACCACTTTGGTACCACAACCGCATATATATAGTAATATAATGTAGGAGATGCCGCGCTTCCATCTCGCAATCAACCGCGTTATCATAGCCTAACTATCGCATTTCACATCATTCTTTTTCTTCCTCTATCTCTTTCACCTTATCTTTCTTAGCATGGGAAATCATGAGCTCACTGTTGTTTTCAAACACAAATGTATATACTACAGTATAATATAATATTGATATGGATTATGAAACAGAGCCTATACACCTTGTATCAGAATTCCCATTACCATTCACTTTAATGCACTATAAAAAATATTCAGTGTAAAAAAATGTTGTTGACTTATGATCGATATTGAATGTCTAAATGTTAGCTTCGACGCTATCCAGTTATTGTAAATGATTTGCTGTTTTTTTTTTCTCTTTTGTTTTTCACGCCAATATTGTGTTAAGTCGTGCTATTTATCGTATCTCTTACTTATAAATAAATAATACTCGAATAACACTGAATGATATTTCAATAATTATTAATTAACAAACAAACATATATCGTTGGTATGTTGTGTGTATAGGGCTCTTACATATAAAATCCCAATAAATTTTTTATAAATATTATATGCACTATTTATTGACATCAACCATTTGTGTGGACTCAAAGTCACAATAGTTGGTAGTTTTGACAATAACATAGTTATAGAAAACGTCTTTATAATCAGTGATTGATTGTATGCGTCATATAATTGGAATGGGCGATAATAGCCAAAGAATTTTTGGTAATTTTTTCCATTCTAACGTTAAAAGATAAAGCCAAGTGTATTGATATGGTCAGCCACAAAATCCAGTCACCACGATTTCAATAATTTCCGACTTTAACAATAAAATCAATAAAAACTTTTGCGATAATGCGATAAAGTTTTCAACATTATATTCACTATTTGCCACATGAATCTTTAATTAGACACTCAGATAAATAATGAAAAAAAATATAGCTTTTGGCAAAAAAATGAGAAAAAATTGTACGATTGAAATAACAATTACCCTTTTCTGAATAATGATTGTGTTAGAATGAAATACTTTATATACTTTTATATTTTCATGATTAAAAATTAATTAGTTCTGGCAAAATAGTTGATGAAAAATATTCTATTTAATACAGGTCATTAACACTAATCGATAATTGAAATCTGAGAATTGATACATTGAATAAATAAATAATTAAATGTATTTGTGAGTCATTGCAGCGTCGTGTGTGAATTTAAGATGATAATGTATTTATTCGCCTGCGAGGCCACGATTTCAGCACGGGCTGCATAAGTATGCACGTCGAAACGTGTTGACAAAGACGATGGAAACAAAGATACATCAAGTGAAGACGACAGATAAGGCCATATGTATGAGAATATAAGAAAATGTAGGGGCATGGAAAAATAAAACAAGAATGAAATAAAATAAATGAATTATACTGAATGGAATACTCGGTCGCACTTGATTTTTATTTTATATCAATATAGTTGGAAAACATGATGTTTACATATAAAAATGTCCATAGCGCCAGGAATTTTCAGCGACGGACGACAAATTTTCATTGTTTGCTGAGGCATGTCTGCATACCAAGCAATACCCTCTTTACTTCTTGCTTGTCTACAATCGCATCGTACATGACGTCGTGCAGATTATTCATCGTTCTTCCTTTATACCTATTTTTATTTATTCATTTTTTTTTTCCCCTTTTATTAAAAGCACTGTTACATTTATTTTTGAATTTTGTGTATTTCCATATCCTTCTATATCCAACTCAATTAAAATATATTACAAGATATTTTTGTGGGATAATGTTTATGTATATGTTGATTGTACTTAAAAACCTTTCACTCAATAACTGCACTGCGATAATTATAAGAAAGTTGAAAATTGAAGTAGGAAAATAGTGTTGGAAAATATTGTTGCCTATTATAAATCACTTGTAACGAGTATTTATTGAGAATAATAAATTTGTTTACATCACTCGTGGATCATTAAAAGTTTTTATATTCATATATATTTCAAGTATATACTTTCTAAAGTCATGTCTCAAGAAAGTTATGAGCTTTTACAATTTTTTTTTTTTTTTTT
>CAJUYH010008743.1:0-14908 GCA_910591685.1 Galerucella tenella
GATCCCTAAGACCTTTGCAAGATTCACGTGACAAAGAAGGCAAATTAAAAATGGCGCTTACATGATTGTTAACTAGAATTTGCTTATTTTCGTCTTTCATTCAAAAGTTTCCAAGCGACGTCGTAGTTCACGTCAGAAATTTCTAAGGATGATATTGTCTCAGCAGCTATGTCCTTTAGAGAAAGGCGTAAGTAGTGAAATTTTTTAATAGCTGTAAGTTGTTTATTTTCATTTATCAATGAGCCAAACGTATCCCTAAAAAATAGCCATTGATCGTATGATCCGTCGAATGTGGGTAAATTGATTGGAGGTAATTTGATGTTGTCTAACATATCATCATTTGAATGAGTAGAAAGTGTAATCTCTGTATTATTACTCACATTCGGCGTTGGTTTAGGCCTTTTGTCTTACAAGAATTTACGAGCCTCAGAAGTAATTGAATAGAACTTATTTTCAAAGTTTTCTCTTTCTTTGGTGTGTTCATCAAGATTTGTTTCTGAAATTACGTCTGATACTTCAATAATTGACTGAGCGTTGTCAAAATCATCTAAATAGGTATTAATCCTTTGTAAACGCGTTTCTAACTCTATTAAATCAGTGTCTGATATATTGTTCACTTTAAGAGCCTTAAAATAGGTATTGAATCGTGTAAGTGCAGCTTTTAAGGCAGTTCGTTTGTTTTTAGCTATATCTGCCATGTCGAACAACAAAAACAGATCAAAGTTACGATGAAAAATCGATAAATTGAAAGTGCAGGCAGTGAAAAGTATTCGAGTGTGAAACTATTTTAACGTATGATAAAAAAAACAAGTTTAAATTGTTCAGTATCAGCAAAACGTAGTGATTAAAATGCGAAATTAATGTAAAGTGTGATAAAAACTATATTAGCTATACAATGAAAATGTAGTAGGTGTCACTCATGTACGCAAAACAGTAAAATTCGTATCAATTTTAATGTAAACCAAGTTTAAACCATTCAATAATAGATTTAATTGAGCTTGTCTGCGCAGAATCTGAAGATTTGAGTGCAAATTCAGTGAAATACCACGAGAGAAAACGTTTAGATTAATTAAAATACCGTATTCTGAATTAATAAACTAAAATAGACCAAAGAAAGGCTTGTAATCATGTAGAAAAGTTGTAAAAAGGAACGCACTGACCTGGTTGTGGAAAAAACAGACCTGGTGTTTGGTAGTCGCCGTAGAAGACGTCCACGTCTGATTCAGTCCTGAATGCAGCGGTAAAAGTAGCAGTAGCGTTGTTGAATCATCTGCCGGTTCCAAAACCAATCCCTCGTGTCGAAGTTGGCTTGTTGATTTGCAATGGCCAGCCGGCGAGACTTGAAATATTGATTTTCCGTTGATTTGTTAGTTGTAAAGTGAATGTATCCGTCGAAGAAGGACCAATATGTAGGGTGTGATGGGTTTAGATTATTTGCATTTCACGTAACAATGTAATATTTATTCAATACACTAGGTATAACTAATTTTAAAAAAAAAATACTATAAAAAAGATGCTGCCCGTTGGCCGTTGGCCGTTCTGCCCCCTGCTTCGTTTGGTCATCGCAGTGGGAGGTTAGGTGGGAGTACTGTGTTCATTCGCTTTGGCCCTGTTGCCACATGAGAGGGTATTGAACAATGATTGAACTATTGAGATTATTTGTATCTAAAGAGCTGGACTTTTTCAAGGATATGATTATATTAATAACTTCATTTTCGGTTACTGGTGTTAAAAAGAAAGAAGTAGACGGTACTGGAAAATTTTCAAAATTTAGCAAATCTTCATGAGTTATTGAGGGCAAAGTTTTTATAATAAAAAATCAATCAAAAAATTCATTAAACTCATTTGGAGACAATGGAATATCTTGAGAGATATATTTCATTTTATTTCTTTCAAAATTAATTATTTACCAGCAAGCTTTCGGTTTATTTTGCGATGTTGCGATGGAATTATTGTAGGCCTTTTAGTCTCCTTGAGCTTTAAATTATATTCCTGTTATATTCCTGCCAGTGCTCAGAGATGCATACAACGTCGAATGAATATTCTGATAAAAATACATCAAGCAATTCAATTTTATTGGATAAACATTGTATATTGAGATGAAACACACTCACTGAACACCCCTTATTAAAAAATTTCTTTAGAACGTCATTTTTAGTCAAGTCAAATACTGATGGAGAAATTAAGATGTCACTTCGTTCTTCGACATTTGCTGAAAATTTCCCATTTTTTGCTTCTTAAAGATAAATCTTCTCACAACCGATCCATTGGGCGAAACAGAAGGATTAAATATATCGTCCAGATTATCTAATGGAAATGAGACTTCATAGGAGCAGGAGCTGTCCGTTCTGTTCCATTCGATGCAAGATAATGAGACATTAGGCACAGTTACATTCAAAAATGTTTTCAAATCCTCAACTTTCATCTCAGATGCGATATGCGAGACATGTAAATGTCCTAGACGTGGTAATGTTTTGAATTTATTGGATTCGTAATTTCCATAAATAGGATTAAATTTGTTTTTCACTTTTTTTGTTGGGTGAATTAAATCGAAATTCCCAACCGATATTGTTTTATTTTTTACTTTTTTCAATTACCTTATCAGTACCACTTTTTACTACGTGACTATAGGTAATTTGTTTAGTACTTTCTTTTGCTTTCAGGTCTTTAAATGAATTTATTGATGTATTGTCAACATTTTTAACATTATTCAACAGTATTCGTCAGAATGGCTGGCCAATTGCTGCTACTGCCAAGACCAAACCATCCAATGAAGAAGCAAATGTTCCTTGTTTTGGTCAACTTCTTTCGAGCTTTTGCTTTTTCGAACCATGATTTTCGTATATTTTTATCTCGAGGAACGTCAATGAATATTTTGCTTGGGCAATTTGTCTTGTTATTTTAACAAAAACAAAAAATCCAAAATGAAAGAGAATATCAATATCAATTTCGAGGTTACATAAGATGTCGAAATCAAAAACCAGATAAACAAACTTTACAATTCCTATGGAAATAACGATCTGTCGTTTTCAAGGTCGTGGGCTCTTTGATGTCATGAAGGAGGGGGGAGTGACGTCACGTCACGTCACCCACCCATTTTCTGTTTTTGAAATCCTGCGAAAAATTGGTGATTGCCAGTATGAAATTAGTATGGGTTATCCCCACGACCACATTTCCTCAGCTTATCCCCTTCCAAGGTATCACTCCCAAGTGGCAATCACCAAACAAAAGTTTTAATTTTTTTCCCAAATTCAAGTAAATATGGAAAATCCAAATTTTGTTACTTTCGTGTGCTCGCGATGACTAACCACCGGTTTTTTGGTCAACATTCATTTGGGGTGGAATATTTACCCTTACTTGGATAATGAGAAGGTCATATCATGACACATAATTATATTGGAGATTTTTCATACAAACGACACAATATATAGAAATGTGACCGTCACGAGAAGAAGATGCTACATAGACACTTTTTTTATATAAATTCTAATGTAACATGTGTCTCTTGTTCTTTTACTTGTGTAATTACGTTCACAACATTTTATAAATAATAAACAATATCAAATTACTATTATTTTATTGCTATTAGTTATTTTGTTTGAATTAAAAGTTTTTTTAAAAGTAACATTTTTGTGTGTGTGTAACATTTCTATATCAAATAAAAATTTCCACAGCAATAAGGATTCGAACACTTGCCTGAAATTCCGCGCTTTACCAAGTCAGAGCTCCAAACCATGAGGCTATGGACACTTTATATATTATTTTTTAAACGATCCTGTCAGCAAATCGTGAGAAGAAAAAAATTCGAATCGACCAATAGCATCAAAATTACAGTGACAATTTGTTAGAGGCAAATTACAGGCTGTTTGATTGGATCTTCGTTTTAATGAATGCGTAAGCCATTGGGTACCGGACATTTGCTTTCACTTAAGCTGTTTAATACTTACATATTTGCTCAACATTTTGCTTAATACTTCAAAAAATAATCACGCCGAATTAGATTCGTGGTAATAATTTCAACTTGATTAGCACTCGTCTTTATTGCTATTAAGAAATTTCTGGGATTTCTAAAGCAAGAAAGATTCGGACATCTAGTTGAAACTCCTATCAAAAAATTACCACCACTTGTGTAAGTGTAATTACTGTTGATTATTTTGTCACCTGTCAAAATCCGACATTTTGGTGGTCTTAACCAATATCAACACATTATTCTAGCCAATCATTCGGTATTATACTAATAAAACAGCTTCCTTATCGATAATACCTTGTTTACATTGGAACGTGAAAATTTTAATTTGAATTTGTCATTATTGACAACAAAAAGTGCTTCGAAGTTTATTGAAAAATTAACACAAACCGATTCAGTGCCATCACCCAGAGAATATTAAACATTCAAAAAATAAAGCAAAATCCCTTTAAATTGTTGAAAAAATAATCTTTCCAAATACAACTCTTTCTTCAAATTAAATCACATAATTTTTCATTTTTATCACTTAAACTTGCTTATTTGAGGTAAAAACATTCAAACTTACCAAATTTAGATAAAATATATCACTCGGTTGGTTTTCATATTTTTGACAAATAAACAAGTTTTTCTCCGATTGGCAGCAAATATTAATTTTGCTGACACATATCAATCAGCAAAGTATTACTTTTCCTGCCTAGTCAGCAAAGTGGGTACTTTTCTGCCTAGGAAGCAAAGTGTGATTATACTCAATTGGAATAAAACATTTGACGTAAACATTTATTAGCATTTATTACATAACACTTTCAACAAGAATTTAAAAACACATGTTTAGTTGTTATTAACATTGATGGTAAAATTGCTACAATTTTGAACGAATAGGCCACCTTTTCTTTCCTCAGATAATTTGCAAATACAATATCCTCCTATATCATTATGAACAATCGGAGAAAAAATTATATGTTCAACTCGGCAGCAAAGTAGTAGATTGACTGCCTTAGCTAAATTCCTAGCCTCGCTACGCTCGGCTATGAATTCAGCCTCGGCAGTCAATCTACTACTTTGCTGCCTAGTTAAACAAATAACTATTTCGTGGAAAATAAAAAATTATCAGTAGTAATAACCCAAGGACATTGATAATTGTTCGAAAAAATTTTATGACAGATTTCGAAAGCTTGTTGCTCGGAAACAGACCGACGCCGTAGGCGGAGGTCTGCTTCCCACAAGGAACAAGCTTGAGAAAGTTGTCATAAAATTATTGAGCATTTATCACTGTCCGACCAAATCGTGACATTTCGAAATATTAAATAAACCGTCCAATAGTTGTGTTCTCTTACTATATCAGCATTCTAGGTTGGAAAATACTTGACCAATTTGAATATCAGACTACTAGTAAAGTGACCCCATAATAGAAGTCCGTCATAGGGCTCTTTTTTTCTAAATATTATCTCATGTTTGGCTTGATAACATTTTTGTATTGGAATGTGACTTTTTCATTTTATTATTACAAACAATACAAATACGGTGTAATCTCACGATATCATATATTAACATAAGATCTTGAAAACATTATTGAATTCTTATTCCAAAAATAATTAACCATGGAAAATTCTTGTAATTTAAATATTAATAATGTAGAATATTATAGCGCGAGCGATATTTTCAAACAAATTATAAATTTAAAACACAACTTATTAGTAAGTATTGATAATATTTTAGTATTTCAATATTAAGTATTGAAACAATATCAAGGAGACTGTTATACGGGGTGGTTCATTTTGAATTGCGTATATAGTGGGCTTTGTAGATTTGGTACGTATGTTCTCGGGTTTCCAGTAGTTTCGGTTAACATTTCTGCAATTACTTAGTAAATCGATGAACAGAGGAAAAATAAGTAAGACTGAATGTAGGTATTTGGTATTTCCGCATACAACTTGCTTACTGATAGATTATGTTTAGGCAACCAATTAACTTTGGAAGGAATGAGGATTTGTTTGCTTCGGGAAATGTCAACGATGTTAGGTGCCTCAGGGCTGTGTACTGACCCAGCATTCGACTATTGCTACAAGAAAACCTCTGAAGCAGCTCATAGCAGGACAGGCGGACCTGGGATTTGAATCCTGGTTTTCCGAATGGAAGCCGAGAGCGTAACCACTCCACCAATCGATTGTAGGATTAACTGGAAATGTTCACCAAATTATTCCATTCAGGGTATTAAAAACAAGTGTTTAAACTCAATAATGGGAAAATAGGAATAATAATGGGCAATCAAAAGTTTTCTTGGAATTATTTTCATGGCCTTTCCCATTGACACTTAATTATGGATAATAGTGAAAATTTCAAATCTCCAATCCATCCGATAAGTTCATGATCAGGTACAAAGTTCCACCCCAATAGACATAGCGGGTTGATAAAAACGTGATTATAAAATAAAAAAATATCTCGGAGCACTTCCAGAAATCAGTGAGAATATAAATACTACACAGTCAGCTAGCTGATCCAAGCCATGGGCGCCGCAATATTGGGCTTGAGCCTTGTTCAATATCCTTCCATGTGGCAACAATGCCAAAGGAAATTAGCACAGTGTTTTAACACTCATAGCATTTGGTTATAAATAATTGGCCTTTCTTTGATGAATATTGAATATGCTCTGTTACTTATTAGTTTATACATATTTATTTGCAACTAAATGTTGTCTATACTTTTGTTGAACAATCATTATCAATTTTCTTTAAAAATGTTCACGAATTGCACAATTTCACATTTCATGACATTTCATTTTTGAATTCCTTTTCTGTTATAAATAATGTTGATTTCAGAAATTTCTCGTTGATGACTTTATTTTATTTCATTATAGTGTATATATATATATATATATATATATATATATATATATATATATATATTTATTTGTTACGATATGTTTAATCATAGGGTTATTTATTTATTTATTTCCTTAATTAGAATTTTATTGTTGAATATTAAATCCCACCTTCACGATGTTAAAAATGGTTAAGGAATATTCATTTGATTTGAGTTGAATGCAACACCGCTTTCTGCGAGAAAAATAATTACGTGGTATTTGCCCCCTACCCCTTGAGTGAGATTTGGAAAGATTTAGCTTGACCCTGTAACCTAAAACTGCCCCAGGCTAGAGCACTCCAGCTCAGGGAGTGGAATTCGGCACCAATTAAACTATTTTACTGGGATATGGGGTGTATAATAAATATTAAATTGGACATTGTACGCCACCAGCTTTTTAATCGAAACGAAGCATTAAAACAAGAAGCAAAAGTTGGAAAGCTGGAAACACCTTGTAAGAAATTAAAGTTGTTACAAAAACAAAACAAAAAAAAAGGTAGAACGTGTCGCGGGACACACGGTTGGAACTTTAGTTCCTTTTAAGCAAAAGTTATGTAATACATCTGACGTTATAGATAAACAATTTGCATATTCTTTGGTGGTTGAGTAGTAAGCACACCACACTCTCACGCGGTAGACGCGGGTTCGATTCCCCGCGAGGAATTTTTTTTTATTGTTAATTTCATTTTTAAATAATCATTCTGCTTGATATTAATAACGACAACAGGTAGACGTTTAAAATATTTAGCAGAATATTCATTATTATAGATAATGGTACGGTACCCTCCATGAGGGAGCCCGACTGGCAACATCTACTTATAACAGCATCGTATATTTAAAAAAGGAAACCGTAGCATTATACAAATTGGACATTCGTTTACCACAAAATTTGTGGAAACATAAAATTGAATTGTTAAATTTTTAATTTGAAGTTATATTACAGTTTATAGAAATTTTTATTTTCTAGATTTTTTCCTAAGTGGGTCGTAGAAAAAATATGCTGCTCGACTCGTGTGGATTGTCCATATCGCACTTGAACGATTGAGCACTCCGCCTACGGCGTCGTGCTCCATCTTCGTCCTCGTGCGATATGGCCATCATATCCACACTAGTTGCACAAACTACAATTTCTTTCAAAATATGCCCTTTTACATTTAAAAACTACCTGCCAAATGTAAAATCAATTTATCGATCCATTTTAAAGTTAACGAATTAAAACATTCAAGCTTTCAAAATTTCAACACCCTGTATTTCGAAAAGTAGCTCGCGCAAAAAAAAATTATGGAAATAATAGTAAAAATTTATCCGAACAAATTCAAGTAGATCACTAGCACTGCGAATACCAGCTTTGCATAGAATTTCAATATAGCATCGGTGGTTTAGTGGTTAGAATGCTCGCATTGCACGCGGGCGGCCCGGGTTCGAATCCGAGCAGGAGCATATTTATTATTATGAATCGCTGCTTTGTAAACGAGAGATTGACTAAGGAGGCACAAGCACGCGAAAGCAAGGCACATAACGTAACATAACGTAGCGTAACGTAACGCGTAACGGTCAGATCTTTTGCGTCGCGACCCCTGGTCGCTCAAACATAACCTGGCGTAAAGAACTAAAGTTCCAATAACGAGAGAGGTGTCAAGGGACACCCGGATGGAACGAAGTTCCTTTCGATTAATTAGTGAAGGAATTGTACATATACATACACACACCGAAACATTTATATATATATATATATATATATATATATATATATACTCTGTCTGTCTATTCTTTCATACACGTCATAGATGCGCGGGACTTTGTAAACACAACAGAGTGTATATATATTAGGAGGACCAAAATGGAACTCAAATGGTACATATGGGGACATTTGGCACATACGGGGCCGGTCCTTGTATTTTTCTAGATATAGCGTTTATTGTCGGTACCGGTCCCGGTAATTTTTTATACGTACTACGTAGATTAAGGGGACCTCGTTCATAATACACGCAATGTTTAAAAGTGGGTCCAGTGTACATAATGACAACAGTTTGCATCCTGAATATAAAAGGAATTTCTCGGGCGCAAGAAAAACAGAAAAAAAAATATGATTGTCCTGTAGAAGAAGCCTTTAATGGAGATTTTAGTCCAAAGTTAACGTTGATATATTAATTTTGTACCATAAATACGATGAATATAATATGTAAATTAAATATTTCCAGCTTCATGAAATTCACTGTTTCGACCCTTACTCTGTGGAATCTACTCATCTTGGATGAAACTGTTTTTGAATAATCCCACATCCACAATTTGTTGCATTCTGTGAATTACTTAAAATTGCCGGTCCAGTGGAGTTATTTGGTGTTAACTGGTTTGTAAATGACGTCGATGAGGATGGCATCGGTTGCATGTCGCATAAAGATGACGGTGACGGTGACGGCAACGGTTTCAAGTCATATGTGAAAAAATTTTATTTTATATATATACTAAATATTTATTCACCTGTTGTAACAATAGTTACAGCTTCCGAAGTGAAAAACTATCTAATAAGGTCAAAATTTGCATAATTTTACTTTCCCGCACTAGTTCACTTTCAAAACTAAAATGCGTGCGGGAAAATGGGTTAAAACGCACGGTCGTAAAAAAATAACTATTCGCATCTATTGTTCCCATTTTCTCCCTATGTGACTTCCATGGACAAGTCCTTATAATGACCCTTTTACTAAACTGTATAAATTTACGTGCACCTTTTTAATATCTAAATAAATTCGTGTACCACCTACCACATACCTATATACATATGAAATTTTTTTCTGTAATGTATACTATTCAATAATTTGAAAACTAATAATTTTTTTTCAAAGCTTGAAATTATCTCTCGGGTTTCGATGTACCTACATAAAATTTGGTTTTCATTTTGTAGAGAATGAACGTTATGAATTTTTTCTACGCCCATGTCTGTAAACGTCAAAAATCAGACTGTCAACATTCCTTGTAAATGACATTTAACAATAACATGCACGTAATGAGATCTCATAACATACATGTGTGCGTTTTGAGAAGAACACTTAAACTTCTTGGTTTAATTAAATTACAACCAAATTTTCATTCACGTACTACTTTATTTGGTTTATTTACATACTTTTAATCAATGAACAAACATAATAGCTTTTAGCATTAGAGAAAAACATTTTAGTTTAAAACAGTGATGCCCCTGAATGTCGGCAACACATTACACAATTTCACAAAAAATGATACGCGTTTTCTTGATATGGAAATAAGCGTCATCTCATTTATGCTGTCAATTTTTGTAACAAAATATAGTATCCGAACATTTTCTCAACTTTACCTACGAATATGTCTGTTAGTAGTGAAAAAGATGAAATTATGAGCACTCAGAAGAAAATAGATGGGCGTAGAAAAAGTATAGTACGTTACACGAGTTGTAATCCCATTACGCACTCATGAAATTTATAAACTTTTTCATTTCGTGCGTTTTGGGTTACTTACAACTCTTGTTACATAATATAGGTACTATTAAAAATATAGGTGGGTACATTAAATATTGATGATTAACTCATAATGCATGAATAATCGCTACTGTTGAATAATACGGTCCAAATATACAAATTTGAGTAATTTATCAATTGGGAATCGAAGCAGGTTTTCATAATGACCCATGAAATGTATATCATCTACATATTTATACCTGCAATTACGATAGAAATAAATTCGTGTATTGAGATGTAAGTTAATATACCTTATTAATTTTTTCCATTGATGACATTCCGAACATCTCAGATATTCTGGACTAGTTCAGGATTTTTGGAGTTACTGTGATTGATGAGTTTTCAATTAATTTATTAAAGAATTCAAATGTGCTCTGCGAAAACAGCTGTTTTGTAAATGCTGGTCCTAACATGAACCCATTTGGCAACGTTCAAAAAATAGGCGAAGTTCACTTGTTTATATAATTAATGATAGGACAGCGTACATAGTTTTTCAAAAATAACATACCTAAATACCTATCGATTTTTTTCCTGTAATGTATACTATCCAACAATTTGAGAACCAATAATTTTTTTTTAGCTTGAGCTTATATCTCGGATTTCGATATACATAAAATTTGGTTTTCATTTTGTGGAGAATGAACCTTATGAATTTCAATACATGAAAAATATAGGTGGTTACATTAAATAATGATGATTAACTTATAATGCATGAATAATCGCTACTGTTGGGTAACATGGTCAGTATATACAAATTTAAGTGATTTATCAATTTGGAATTGAAGCAGGTCCTCATAATGACCCATGAAATGTATTTACATATTTATACCTGCAATTAGGATAGAAATAAATTCTCGTATTGAGATGTAAGTTAATATAATAAATTTTTTTTATTGATGATATTAACAACATCTCAGACATTCTGGACTAGTTGTGGATTTTTGGAGTTACTGTGATTGATGAGTTTCCAAATGATTTATTGGGAAATTCAAATATGCTCTGCGAAAACAGCTGTTATTTGTAAATGTTGGTCCTAAAATGAACCTATTTGGCAACGTTCAAAAAATGTTCCCATAATCACCGATACTACAATGTACATACATGAAATTAACGGAGCCCGCATGCGCATGGGAGCAAAAATTATTGTTGGACAAGACATTCCATAAGCGTACTCGGCGAAAAAAATTATTTCCAATATTTAGACTATTATTAATTTCATAGTATATTAATACAAAATTTGCTTTGTGATGTTGAAAACAGTTTTACAAAATATACATTTGAGTGTTCTTTATGGTAACTTTTTATACAGTCTGATTCACTGTTTACTTATGGCTGACCGACTGACATTCATAGCTGACTTGAGCATTTTCTGTGTGATTTTTCACATTGTTTTCTCCACACAACTTTAATGTTTATATAATTTCTTATATTTTTGTTCAGAATTGGGAGGGAGTAAATCGTTAACTGCATTATCAGCAAGATTGTGAAGTTTTATTGGAATGTATGATAATGCGCTATTTAGTTTCATACTCATAAATTCCCAACTAGTTTTAGCAGCTCATTGAATATACCGAGGGGTAAACCGCCGACAAAAATCTTGTACACCTACTTCCACATTTTAAAAAACTTCCACCATACTTCCACGAAACTTCCACATACTTCCACCAAACTTCCACATACTTCCACACACTGTTTTCAAGTTGGTTGACAATGTAAGAGCCCATGCAACTTTTTTGTAATGCAACACGCTTCCATAACGAGCACAAAAATTTATAATTTCTGAAAACACTCAATAGCATTGATTTTTATGAATTTTTACATGTTGTACGGGTAACTTCAACACCCCGTATCTCGAAAACTAAAGTTCCAACCACTTATGTGGACAGGAGATTTTACGCCAATTTTCGCATTTTCTACATGCTCTTTCAGTTTGTAACACCTATTCATTAACACCCTGTATAATGACCTATGCAATAATTCTAAATTCGTGATTTTCACCGCATTTCGTCTAATTTCTGTATTGAACTGCCACATACTTTCACCAAACTTCCACATACTTCCACATACTTCCATATACCTCCACATACTTCCACCAAACTTCCACATACTTCCATATACTTCCACCAAACTTCCACACTGTGGTGTACACCTACTTCCACTTGTGGTTTCCCCCTCGGAATATACCTATTTGAAATTTAAAAATTTGTCAACATTCACTGGACAAAAATCCCTAATTGCAATTTTATTTTTATTAAAAAAACATTTTTGCAGGTTCATTATGAAAATACTATAAATTACTCGTATCACAATGAATTCTCTTACAAAATGGGTCATTGTGATTCTTGTTTGACAGTCCACTATCACAGTATAAATAATTATATCTTAACGTGGGATGCATACATGGAATAGAAACCATTCGTGTGGCTACTAAAGACAAAGGCTACTAATTGGGAATGTTTGACCACCCTGTATTGATTTTTTCCCTATTACATTTGAACAGGAAAAAGTTAAGATAAACCGATTTGCCAAATATTCAGTAGTTTCGTCAAAAAAACGACCTAAAGTTGAGTGACTGTGATTTTAAACACTCTGTAAATCTGTAGATATTCTCACAATACCTTATATGTATGGGTTTTTCTGAAATCATCCTATTAAGGAAATTTAGAAAATACAAAATGTATGGGGTTTTCTTCTGAAAAAATTGAGAGGGGTGACCATAGGGGGAGGAGGTTCATCGAGAAACAGTATTTGCCAAAATAAATACTCAAAGGGGAGTTCTTTTTAGGGGAAAAATAGTATATTGTCAAACAAGACTCATTTTGTAAGAAAAGTCATTGTGATACGAGTTATTCATAGTATTTTTGTAATGAACCTGCAAAAATAAAATTGCAATTAGGGATTTTTGTCAAGTGACTGTTGACAGATCTTCAAATTTTTAATAATATATTCAATAAGTTGTTGATACATTATTATACACTCGACTAGAACTTCACAATCTTGCTGATAATGCAGTTAACGATTTACTGCCTCGAAAATCTAAACAATAATATGAAAAATTATATGAATTTTAAAGTTGTGTTTAGAAACCCATGTGAAAAATTACACAGAAAATGTTTAAGTCAGCCATGAATGTCAGTCGGTCAGCCATAAATTAAACAGTGAATCCAACTGTATAAAAAGTTACCATAAAGAACACTCAAATGTATATTTTGTAAAACTGTTTTCGACATCACAAAGCAAATTTTGTATAAATATATTATGGAATTAATAAAAGTCTAAAAAATATTGGAAATAGTTTTTTTCGCCGAGTACGCTTATGGATCTTGTCTAACAATAGGTTTTGCTTCCATGCGGGCTTCGTTAATTTTATGTATGTACATTGTACTATCGGTGATTATGGGAACATTTTTTGAACGTTGCCAAATAGTTTCATGTTAGGACCAGCATTTACAAATAACAGCTGTTTTCGCAGAGCACATTTGAATTTCCTAATAAATTAATTGAAAACTCATCAATCACAGTAACTCAAAAAATCCTGAACTAGTCCAGAATGTCTGAGATGTTCGGAATATAATCAATGAAAAAAATTTATTATATTAACTTACATCTCAATACACGAATTTATTTCTATCCTAATTGCAGGTATAAATATGTAAATACATTTCATGGGTCATTATGAGGACCTGCTTCAAAAAAAGTATTGGTTATCAAATTGTTGGATAGTAGGTATACATTATAGAAAAAAATTGATATGTATGTAGGTATGTTACTTTTGAGAAACTGCATTATGTATGCTGTCCTATCGGTAATTATATGAAAAATTGTACATTGCCTAAGAGGTTCATATAAGTACCAATATTCAGATGGCTTATAATTAATTGCAAGGTAGATAAGAATATATTATTATATTCAATTATATTATATTTGTTATATAAATCGACATATCAGTTGACTAAATTAATTGTACCTAAGGTCCGAGTTACAGTGTATATGTTACGGTAAAAGTAGACATTGCAGCAAATGTACACATTTTTTGGTAAATGTGCACATTTGCCTTCTCGTGTGGGTAATGTGCATTCAACCAACATTCACAATTTCGAAGAAGGGAAATTTTCATTGAATTCACAATGACTATGTCGTTTCGGTAAATGTGATAAAAAGGGGAAGGGAATATAACCATTACATTCTCCCTTCCCCTTGAGAAATATCCAATACTTTTTAATGAACATTCATATATTCAAGAAGAGGAAGGTAATATAATCATTGGATTCATCCTTCCCCTGAAGATATTTAATACTTTGTAATGAACATTGAGTTATTCAAGGAGAGGAGGGGAATATAATCATTGGAATTACCCTTCCCCTCCTTGATTAACTTGATATGCGCGTTACAAAGTATTGAATGCATTCACCCTTCTCATTTTTAAAAAAATATCCAATACTTTGTTACACGCATATCAAGTATTTCAAGAAGGGGAACGGCTAATCCAATGATTATATTACCTTCCCCTTCTTGAATAACCTAAAGGTTCACACGAAAGCAGTGCGATGTAATGTGTGTATCCTACTATGGATACTTGGTGCATTAGAAGTGT
>CAJUYH010008744.1:0-14900 GCA_910591685.1 Galerucella tenella
TCAAAACTATGATTTTCAAGTTATCTAGTTGTTGCACTAAGGGGGCGTTATCATGTACGCCGCGCTTTAGAAAATAGAGTAGCGCGGATGCGAAACACATACCGAGTTTTTTCCGGACAAACCTTGCTCGTACGAAAGAAACGCAGGAGACCTTTTTTGTTGCAAAGTACTCCTTCTACACGGTGGTATTTTTTATTTCCCTTTACCTTCCTCTCAGCGCGAAACATTGAGAAATTTCGGAAAAAAAAGTTGTCTGATTTTTTTTTTCTAATTTGGGAAATCGATAGACTGGTAAACTTTTTTGTATATTAATCTACATACTTTAAGGTACTTATAAAAAAAATCAGCCTCATTGCCAATTACTTGTAGTTGTTATCCCTATCGTCTGGCCTATATAAGATGTATCAATACTTGAATATACCCTGTCAATTTTGACACTTGATAATTTCAAAAATCTTTTTTCCTTAGATTCAATGGTATATTTTTTTTTTACCTTCCCTCCAGTGCGATATATTTGGGAATTTCGAAAAAAGGAAGGTTTTTGATTCTTTTCCAATTTGGGAAATCGATAGACTGGTAAACTTTTTTTCATATCAATCTACATACTTTGAGGTACATATAAAAAAAATCAGCCGTATTGCTAATAATTACTTGTACTTTTGGTCTTAAATGACCCCTACCGACTGGCCTAATAATTTGTTCTCCATCTATGCCAATGTTTATGATAGTATTTTTTCATAGTAGTCTCCAAAATATAAATAGAGCAAGCTTGTCGCGAAACAGCCTGTATACTATAACTGCAAAAAGTGGAAGGAATAAGATATCGCATCAATGGGTCAAAGCAGAAATGAATATAAATGTCGAAATGGATTATTAATGTAGGCAAAGTGTCGGTCTTGACATTAAAAGAGCCGTGGAAATGTAAACAGACCATTGAGATATTATGTTTACTTTATATCTGTTTCATTTTACGTCTGAAGCTTTTGGTTTTCAGAATTAAACTCAAGGTCTTTCACAAAGTGCTAAATTGCTGAAGCCATTAGAACGACGACGGCTCTTTTGTGCGTTTTATGTTTTCTTTCACACCAATAAAACGGGTTAACAAAAGATCAGGCTTGTTTGTCAAGACTTTTGGAAAAAAAGTAATTACGTCTATTCCATGATAATTTGGTTATAAAGTAATCAGTGTAGGAGTATGAATTGGATTTTTAAATAGGGATAATAACAAAATTCTCCGGTTTTAAATGAGTATTCTTATTCTCAAATGTCGCCTTCGCAAATTTTCGATAGACAAATTGTAGAATGGTCAAAGGCAGTCGACAATTTATGTCGAATGCGATAATTAGGCAATTCAGATCACGTGACCTAATATGGCCGTGCAGGGCAAACAATTTAGACAGATAGGTTAGTTTTGTATGGTCTATTCAGTCATAAACAGTGCTCAAGACTTTTTAGTCGAATTTATCAGAATATTTTGCTTCAATTTAGTATATTTTATTAGTGTTTAGTATATTGTTCATTTGATTAGTATTTTTTATTTAGAATATATCACTTTTCTTAGTTTTTATAAATATTGTTATTGAACAAAACTGAACAAAATGCCTGCTACATACAGTCTGATATTTGATTTTTGATTCTGTTAAATCATCTCTATTGATTGCTGCTAACCACATTTCTCTACGCTTCTTACTCAATTCATTCTGGTGCACCAAAAATGTGTTCTTTATTTTATTTTATTTTATTTTATTATAGAGAAACCAAAGCAAAATAGAAGCACCTTTCTCCAAAATAAACACATGTATACCAAAATCCACGGTCTACAATGTATTAAATCACATTTGTTTGCCCTATGTCGCCATATTGAATTTTATTTGACAGGTCTCTGGATTGCTTAATTTCATCACTTGCGAAATTTATGGGTTAACGTTATACTTGTCAAAAAAATTCTATAGACCTAATTGGGAGTGATGTTCATCAACAGTACTATTTTTCTTAGTGTAGTGTTACTTTTCTCAGTGTATCAGGTAGTTTATGTGTCAATGCCTCAACGTATTTCCGCTTAATATCGTGTTCAAAGGAACCGACAAAGCTTTCGTCTCTTGTTAGATGGTGTACTCTGTGGGTGTACTCTATGCTACTACTGTCATTTCATTATTTCACAACTTCACAAGAGAAGTGGCATGGAACACGATATAATAACGAAATTTCGGTATTGCCAGTTCATGCTATTCGACAAAATTTATCTCATGCGACGCAAGTCGAACCCATTTGAGAATGCCAGATGCCAATGTTGTGCACAATTTCTATCGACATATGTCGAATACGTCAAATGTCATTCGACATTCAAGAATTGGCCCCCAGGGGACCTATTCTCAGCATGTGCAAATTTGCATTCGCATATAACAATTTACGAATGGCTACATGCGCATTCGTAATGAATATTGTATTCTTTCCTATTCGCATACGTGGTTCGCAAGTGTTCACGAACGGTTAGCTAAACACACTCGCGTAAACATGGCAATACAGCATTAGCACATGCTGTGGCTCAGCTGATGTTTATCAAATCCCCTACCCTCGTTTTATCGTTTACTGCTAGAAGTGTTCTGTACCAGTATTCTTGAATAAGTGAAGTGAATACTGATGTGAACGTGTGATGTGAACGGTCCCTTCATGTTTTGACAAAAAAAAAACGTATTCTCCAGCAATCAGTGTGCTCCACCAATGAAGGTAAAATTTACTGTATTTTGACAGTTTACCAAGCAAACGCCGAATGTTACTTTTAAAAAAAGAAGAAATTACCTAATCCCAAAAAAATTAGATCTAAGTTTTTGTCACATAATAACACACATGCGCTTGTTTCACCAGTTCCTTTAACATCACACATCGCTTGCTGTTCATCAAGTGAAGAGTGATGTGAAAGATCCTTTCATCGAAAATACGAAACTGTCAAGTTTTCACGTGATGTGATCGTTCATCAGTTCGTGAATCGTGGTCCTGGGGTTCCAAGGGAAATTATTTGAAGTCAGATCTTATTTTTGTTAATTCTAGCATACAAGAACAATGGATATTAATAAAGGTGAATATAAAGGCATCTTGCAAACTGCTATAGGTATTTTGAGATTTCGCCGTCTTTCATAAATTTGGGGTGCTCTCTCTTCAGTATCTTCTGATGCTTGGATTAAAAGCAAGTGAACAAACTGTGCAGCCATTTATTTAATGATGAAAAGTCTTACCTAACTCGAACTCAAAATCACGAATAAATTGTAATACACCCATTGACATATATGTCAATGAATACACCATACACTTTAAAACATATACAAAAGCGAGGTTATGTATGGCAAATACGCATTCGTATATGTGATTCACTTAAAATATCCCGCTCGCTGCAATTTCGAATGATACATACGCATGCGAACCAATTGCGAATGCTCAAAAATAGGAACCTTCGCATTTATAAACATTACGTATGCGTATATCTCAACTTTCAGCAGCTGGGAATAGGTCCCCAGGGCTGCCTTATGGATGTTAAACCAAGCTGGAGGGTTGCAAGGTTCAGCTGCAATAACGGAAAACGCGTTTTATCCAATATTTCGTTTGGTGCATCTTACGTCAACAATAGTAGGGATCATTTCCAAAGATAATCATATTCCCTATCTCTATCACTTTTTTCCAAAAATTTTCTATGTATAATGCATACCTTTTTATTTCCAGCGCTTTAAACTGACACCATTTTTGATGTAGTATCAACCGTTAAAAACACGATGCCCCTCTTGTGTGTGGTGAGGTGCAATAATTTACTTAGGATGAATAATACAGATAAATGTTCCAAATAAAAGTTGTTTTATTTGCACCGATGAACATTTCTGAAATATTTTAACATATACTACGTGTTCAGCCTAAGCGGAAACACATGAGGTTCACTCTTTACAATAGTAAACCCTTTATTTTTGTGTATCATTGAGCCTCAAGTTCTTCATATAGGGCCATTCGCACCGATTATCCCAAAATGACATACTTAACTAAGAGACACTTATCATTTAAGTGGAACTTCGTTCGGGCCGTACCTCCCTTAGCTAAACGGCAGTCGTTTGGTCCAGTTTGATCTATGCGTTTGGTATTCGTTGGTGTCATCTGTGGTGTTATCTTTGGTTTTGACGTTTTGATAAGTATTGGAACTATAGTTCTTCACGTCAGGTTAGGTTTGAGCGACCAGGGGTCGCGACGCAAAAGATCTGACCGTTTCGCGTTACGTTACGCTACGTTATGTTACGTTGCTTCGTTATGTGCCTTGCTTTCGTGCTCTCTCCTTAGTCTCTCACTCGTTTACGAAGCAGCGATTCATATGCTCCGGCCGGGATTCAAACCCGGGCCGCCTGCGTGGAATGCGAGCATTCTACCACTGAACCACCGATGCTATATTGAGATTCTATGCAAAGCTGGTATTCGCAGTGCTGGTGATCTACTTGAATTTGTTCGATTGAAATTTTACTATTATTTCCATAATTTCTTTGGCGCGATTGAGGGGTCTAGCACATTTACTTTTCGAAATACAGGGTGTTGAAATTTTGGAAACGAATGTCTTAATTCGATAACCAAAATGGATGGATAAATTGATTTGACATTTGGCAGGTTGTTTTTAAATGTAAAAGGGCATATTTTGATAGAAATAGTAGTTTGTGCAACTAGTGTGGATATGATGGCCATATCGCACGAGGACGTTCAAATGCGATATGGACAATCCACACGAGTCGAGCAGCATATTTTTCTCTACGACCCACTTGAGAAAAAATCTATAAAATAAAAATTTCTATAAACTGTAATATAACTTCAAATTAAAAATTTAACAATTCAATTTTATGTCTCCACTAATTTTGTGGTAAACGTACAGTTCTTAAATGTCCAATTTGTATAATGCTACGGTTTCCTTTTTTTAATATACGATGCTGTTATAAGTAGATGTTGCTAGTCGGACTCCCTCATGAAGGGTACCCTACCATTATCTATAATAATGAATATTCTGCTGAATATTCCATACGTCTACCTGTTGTCGTTATTAATATCAAGCAGAATAATTATTTAAAAATAAAATTAACAATAAAAAAAACATCTTCACGGGGAATTGAGCCCGGGTCTACCGTGTGAGAGTCTGGTTTGCTTACTACTCGGCCACCAAGGCTTTGCAACTTGTTTATATATAACGTCAAATGTATTACATACTTTCTGCTTAAAAGGAACTAAAGTTCCTACCGTGTGTCCCGCGACACGTTCTTCCTTTTTTTTCTTCCGAGTCACTTTATTAGTTTAGACATAAGCGGAGAAAAACGATTTCGTGGAATGAATTCACGACACGTGAAAAATAATAATTATTAGATATTATTAGCAGGTATGGAAATAAACAATTTCGATTTCTCCAAAAAAAATGGGAGTAGTTTCCTTCGTCATTCCAAATCTAAGAACCCAACTAGCAAAATGGAATTCTAAGACAGCCGAATAGCGTTGTTTTAAGGACTTTTTGTTTTTATTGAGCCTTTTGTTGCGATAATTTTGATTTTTAAGGAAAATTATTGTATTAAATGATTCTATAGTGACTTTTACAATATATGCTATAACGCATTATACGATCATTTCTTTTGAAATGATATAATACCTTATAAGCAAGTTTATACAATATCAAAAATATCATTTTATAAGACTTTCATACCTATCGTATAAGAGTTCTATGATATACTATACAGGGTGTCCGACGACGAGTTAAAACTCTCTGTATATGGCAGAATACTCACAGTAAAATCATTAAAATTTCTACGTTTAGGTTTTCGGATGCGATCTTTTTAACTAAAATATTTTCAAAGATGGCAGACTTCCGGTTATACCGGAAATCGACTGTAACTTTGTTATCTTAAATAAAACACCCTGTATATTAATACATTTTTTAAATCTAAGTGAAATTTTGGTATACTTTTGTCTGAAAACTTTTCTCGAAAAATGCATATTTTTTCAGTTATTAATTTTTTTGTAAAAAATTTGACGGTTGCAGACCCTTGTAAATCTTTTTTCAAGAGGATACCCTTAAATATATGAAAATGGTTTCTGTTCGGTTGCTTTTAGCAAGATCAGACCTATAAGAATTTATGTTGAAATTTTATTCTTTTTATACAGGGTGCGTATAGAAAGAGTTCAAAGTTTTACTTCATAAATATCAAATTTCTTAATTTTTTTAAATAGAAACACCCGGTTTTTTTTATTTTTATGCATTGAGGGGTTGAAAATAAGGCAAAATCATGTTTACTTTCCTATACCTAAACCTTACTGTTATCTAGATATTAAATGTTTTCTGATAATTTTTAGAGATGCAGGATATCTTACTGCAAATAAAGCACATAAATGAATTTGTGACAAGTTTGCCATATTTACCATGTATTAAAAGCAAATTTACATAAACTTTTTCATTTCTTAGTGCTTGTATCAATGGGTCAAAATAAAATTTAGATCACACCTGCATCTCTAAAAATTTACAGAAAACATTCAATATCCGGAAAACGGTAAGGTTTAGGTATAGGAAAGTAGGTACACATGAATTTGCCTTATTTTTTACTCCTGAATGCATTAAAATGGAAAAAACCGGGTGGTTCTATTACAGAAAATAAAGAAATTTGATATTTATGAAGTTAAACTTTGAACACTTTTTATACACACCCTGTATAAAATTAAAAATTTTCCAACATAGATTCAAATACGTCTGACCTTGCCGAAAGCAACCGAACCGAAACCATTTTCATATCTTCAAGGGTATCCTCTTGAAAAAATAATTTGTAAGGGTCTGCAACCGTCAAATTTTTTACAAAAAAATTAATAACTCAAAAAATATACATTTTTCGAGAAAAGTTTTCATTCAAAACTAAACTAAAATTTTACGTAGATTTCAAAAATTTATTAATATACAGGGTGTTCTATTCAAAATAACAAAGTTGTAGTCGATTTCCGGTAGAACCGGAAGTCTTCCATCTTTGAAAATATTTTAGTTAAAAAGATCGTATCCAAAAACCCAAACGTAGAGACTTTCATGATTTTACTATTAGTATGATGCCATATATAGATAGTTTTAACTCGTCGTGGGACACCCTGTATAACTAACAGCTACAACAATATAAAATAGTTACTTGAGCTTGTCTTATTAAGGATGTATAATGTTGAATAATAAATCTTGTATAGCATTCAATTGCGTTGCATTATAAAACACTTTATAGTTGTATAGAGCCTGGATATTCTTCGTTATGAAACAGTTATCGTATACCGTTCCATTTTACAATAAAATATTGTTTAAGGCATTTCTTTGGGATGAAATTATTGTATTATATATCGCCATGTTCAAATAAGCAACTCTGGTACCGCTATTGCCGCCATTATAAGCAATTGAGTTGGAAACATGAGACTGTATTGAAAAATGTGACTTGATCATTATTTAGAGAATTATATTGTGGAAGAATATCCATATGAAGCGATAAACTATCAAAATCACGAAAAAAAGTTTTTGAGGATATCCTATTTTATTATTATTTTTTAAGTATCTTTTTGAAACTCAACCAGAATTAAAGCGCTTCATTTTCTTGCCAAATATATACCTATAATCTATCGGTAAAATTTGCAGCGCATCAAAATTTGTGCTATTAAACCATCCAAATGAATAATGATAACTTGATTAAGCTGCTAACAGTCTTTGTTTTAACTGCGATTAGGTAGATATTATTTTGGATGTGTGTGTGTGATTATTGAGATTTTTTGTGGTACGATGAAGTGTTTATTTTGTGGTCCGACTTTGCAAGAAAAAGACACAAAGATATTGAGAGGATTAAATACAATTATATGTGCTGCAGAAAAAAGAAAAGACACTTGTGCTCAAAAAATTTGCATCAAAAGGAAGAAATTCTAGGAGGGAAGGTTAAAGTAACATTTCATAAAACTTGCAGACAAAAATTTATTAGTCCACAAAATATTTACCTACAATAAGCTAAAATATGAGAGCCAATTTTTCTTCTTAAGAACCAGTGACCGATGATGTGAAAACAATTGTAAGATTACAGTTTTCTTTAATTTTACAGAAAAAACTAGGTTTTATATACTAATGAAACTGATGCAGTAATTTATGAACGATAAAGCTACTGTGTTAGCGAAACGCGTCACTTTATGTTTAAATACAATGTAGATTTAACAAAATAAAATTGTTTGATTTCATAACTTACTATGGATCTACATCAAGTAAAAGCATCATCTATTCAATTGATGCAGTAATCTTCGCTTATGTTTTTTCTGCTATTAAAAAAAGTTGAAAATATCTTGTTTAGTTCCGGAGATATCGCGAGGTATGTGTGAAAAGGTAATGAAACATAATTTTGACAAATTTTTGACCAATTTCGCAGTTAAAAGTGTTGGCCCTATCAAAAAATGTTGTAATTCTGATTTCAGACGGCCAGGGACCTACTTTATCATTTTGTGAAGACCACATGTGGTTGTACATTGTGGTTGTTCATTGAAACCTTTTTGCCCCTTTTTCAGTTCACCAATTAGTTTTCATTTACAAAAGAGGATTTTTTATCATTTCGTTCTTGTGCGATGAAACATCACAAAGCAAAAAGATGAATCGCTCCATTATTTCATGTTTTTCCGTTTAAATAAAAACTTTTTCACCTGAAATAAAATTCCAAATACAAGTTTCAAGTCCTTTGCTACGTATTTGATGATAGTTAAATCGCAAACCGGCCTAACATCTGTTAAATTGGTTATATTAAATTAATGTAAATATCCTGTGATATTTTAAATTATTACGTAGGTACATCAGTGGATTCAATATAACCGATGTAGGTCAAATTAGTGGATCGTGAACTAATTGCATGCAGATTGCAGATATTGTCGTTGAACATACCAAAGCTCATAAATCTTGTAAACGAATTTTCGCAATTTAATTCGTTCTGGTTCATGAAATTCGGCTGACGCTTTTTTATAATTTTTCATTTTGAGCAGGTGAATAGCAGGTCTGTTTTCCATGGAAATAAAAATACCTGTCACCGAATGACTACATTACGGTCATGTTTTCCACTATTGGCGAATTGTCTGGTGAACTGTTTTAATTATAAAGTCGAGAAAGCATTGTATTTTGTGTGAAGTTTTTAATTTTAAAAATTGCTAAGCGCTGTTGATCCATCATCATCATCATCGGTGTTGTTTTTTTTTTCAATGAAACACCCTGTCTATTTGCATATTTTTTAAATCCACTTAAAGAACCGATTTCAAAAAACTAAATAATGTATGGTCCATTATGAATTATACAGGGTGAAGTATTGGAATTAATAATTTATTACACTTGAAATATTGGTACTTCTTTGAATTAGCTAAATATTAGCTAATTACCGTATTTGTATATTAAACAAAACCTGCTACGCCCATGAATTTTATCATAAATACCTTAAAATTGCCCAAAAACGCCAATAATTAGACAAAATCGGTAAATAATGTGGATTGTTTTGAATCGGTAAATCATGTGCATTGTTTTCTATTCTGTCAGTTGTTGATGTGTTGACAGTTTATATAGCTAAGGGCCTACGATGGTTGATACTTCCCCTTCTGAGTAAAAGCAAATCCTTTTGAACATGCATAGAAAAAGTCAAAATATAGAGATTTAAGAACAGACCCACCTCGAAATCTTGTGCATGCACCCCCACCACCTTCTCAAAGGGGTGACACGCGCGGCCTCATATTTTATTTTTTTTCTCGAGAATGGTGAGACATAGAAACTTCTAGTTTTCGCCATTCGAAAGGTGATTAAATTCTACACTTCCCGGTTATTTTTCTATTTTTAAATAATGCTTCATTTTTTCGTTATTCAGAAAAATGTGGTAGCAGACTTTTTTGCTAAGTAAGTTTTTCGGGTATTACTCGAAAATGGACCATAATACGGAAATTTTATAAGAATACAAAATTGAAGATCACACAATTTTCTATCGAACGGTATATAATAAGTTGGGATTGTTTATTATTTATCGCATCCAGTAGCGTCCGAACGTTAGGGTTTCGGACAAATTGTAGTGCAGCGCCTTACACGTTAATTTTGTTTTTTTCAAAAACGGTAAGACATAGAAACATCTGGTGTGCGCCATTAGAAAAGTGATTGAATTTTACATTTCCCGGTTATTCTAATATTTTTTGATAATGAAAATATTCCAAACAAGAAGGATCAATAAAACTCAAAGTCCAAACCACAAATTTTAATATTGTCCACCAAAAGGACAAAATGTTCAGCAACTAGTTTCGGTACAAAATTACCATAATCAGGCTACAATAGAAATGTTCTACTTATCAAAAAATATCTTATGAGATAATGTTAAAAGTTGAGACAAAATATATCAATATTAATATTAATTAATTAATATATTTTGTCTCAACTTTTAACATTATCTCATGAGATCTTTAACCTTATCTCGTAAGATCTTTTTTGATAAGTATAACATTTCTATTGTAGCCTGATGATGGTAATTTTGTACCGAAACTAGTTGCTGAACATTTTGTCCTTTTGGTGGACAATATTAAAATTTGTGGTTTGGACTTTGAGTTTTATTGATCCTTTTTGTTTGGATTTTTTACAACCACATTTGAGAAACGGATGAACTCTTGGAGTTATGAAAATATTCGACAAAAAAACTGAACTTGTCTTATAAAATATAAAATAGAACACTTTTAATATACTTTGTTGAGTTTGAAAAAAAAAAACTAATAATATCGGGGTCTACAACGTAAATAATAAAATAAAACAGTACCTAGAACTAATCATTCCAGTATTTTATATAAAAACCACAGTTTTTTTCAAAAACAAATAAGTATAATATAGAAGAATATTAACTAAAAAACAAACATTTTTCCCATAAACAAATAAATAAATAATATGAAGTATGATATAATTACAGTATTCTTTTGTTTGTCATATTTCTTTATGACAAACATTCAGAGTCTGAAAGCCTTGATTTGTGTCGGATGGAGTTATTTAAAAAAAGCAGATCTATTGAAAATCTACCTCCAACATTAAATGCCCTTTCATTGCACATTAGAAGGTGCATTTATCAAGGTGGTTTTGTTTGGGGTCAGTTGACAAAGACTTTCCAAAAATTACCATGTCCATCTGATTGGGGATGGTCGCTTGAAAATAATAAATGGGTGCCAATTTGGACCACCATAGAAAATATCAAATTACTTACAAAAACTTTGATTAAATGTTAATGCAAAATTTGTAATCATAGATGTAAATGTTTTGTTAAAAAATTAAAGTGCACACAACTATGTATCTGCAAGGAATGCTGTAATTAGTTCATACTTCATATTATTTATTTATTTGTTTATTAGAAAAATGTTTATGTTTTTCAGTTAATATTCTTCTATATTATACTTATTTGTTTTTGAAAAAAACTGTTGTTTTTATATCAAATACTGGAATGATTAGTTCTAGGTACTGTTTTATTTTATTATTTACGTTGTAGACCCCGATATTATTAGTTTTTTTTTTTCAAACACAACAAAGTATATTAAGTGTTCTATTTTATATTTTATAAGACAAGTTCAGTTTTTTTGTCGAATATTTTCTTTTTATAAATAAATAAGATACTTTCTGCTCCGCATTTTGGCCCGAAACCCTAACGTTCGAACGCTACCGGATGCTATGAATAAAAAAAACAATCCTAATAACTTATTGTTATCATATACCAATAAATAGGAAATTGTGTGATCTTCAATTTTGTATTCCTATAAAATTTTCATATATTGAATCATTTTTGAGTAATAGGCAAAAGACTTACTTAGCAAAACATGCTGCAGCCATATTTTTCTGAATAACGAAAAAATTGAGCATTCTCAAAAAATATTAGAATAACTGGGAAATGTAAAACCTAATCACTTTTCTGATGGCCCAAACCAGATGTTTATATGTCTTACCTTTTTTGAAAAAAACAAAATTAACGTGTAAGGCGCTGCACTACAATTTGTCCGAAACCCTAACATTCGGACGCTACTGGATGCTATAAATAAAAAACAATCCTAACTTATCATATACCGATCGATAGGAAATTGTGTGATCTTCAATTATGTATTCCTTTAAAGTTTTCGTATTATGATCCATTTTCGAGTAATACCCGAAAAACTTACTTAGCAAAACAGTCTGCTACCACATTTTTCTGAATAACGAAAAAATGGAGCATTATTTAAAAATTGAAAAATAACCGAGAAATGTAGAATTCAATCACCTTTCGAATGGCGAAAACTAGAAGTTTCTATGTCTTATCGTTTTCGAGAAAAAAAATAAAATATGAGGCCGCGCGTGTCACCCCTTTGAGAAGGTGGTGGGGGTGCTTGCACAAGATTTCGAGGTGGGTCTGTTCTTAAATCTCTATATTTTGACTTTTTCTATGCATGTTCAAAAGGATTTGCTTTTACTCAGAAGGGGAAGTATCTGGCCATTTTTTGTCTCGTAGGCACTTAGCTAATACTGAAAAAGTAAAATATTTGTCAAACACTCTTTCCTTGTCGACATAACAATGAAATATTTAATTGAGACTCACCGAATTGAGATTTTAATGATGATCGGGTACGGGGATAGCTGCAGAAGTTAAGCTAAAGTGGCAAACTTATTCAATCACAGGTATACCGAATTGCCTGAGATTTCACAAAGTACTGTGTCTAAAATTCATGCACAATTCAAAGAACTTGGACATGTCAAAGCATTGAATTGAAAATCACACTTTGTTGAAGATGATGTGAAAGTGAATATTTTGTTAAGTGTCGGAGAGAATCCAACTTCAAGTACACGTCAAATTGCCCGTGAAAATAATGTTAGTCATACAACTGTCCTAAGATGTCTTCATGAAAAAGAAACTTCATCCCCACAAATTAACTTTTGTGCAGGACTCAACAGAAGACGATCCAGATCGTAGAATGGATTTCTGCGAAAGATTGATGAATAAGCTGAACAGAAATGAGATAGCTCTTGGTACCATTCTTTTTTCCGACGAATCAACATTCACATTGAATGGAGAGGTAAACCGACAGAACTGTAGATTTTGGTCAGCAGAAAATCCTAATTGGATGCGTCAGACACATACTCAGTACCCTCAAAAGGTGAACGTTTGGGCCGGTATCATAGGCGACCATAGAATTGATCCTATATTTATAGATGGAAATTTGACAGCTGAAAAATATTCAAATATGCTTAGAAATGGAGTTAGTTATTCCTGCGTTAGCAAACTTATATCCCAACGCAATAGATCCTAGCTTACCGAATGAAAATGTTTGGTTCCAGCAAGACCGCATTATGCTTTAATGGTAAGAACTTATTTAGATGAAATCTTCCCCAATAAATGGATTGGACGAAGAGGTACTATTGAGTGGCCAGCTAGATCGCCAGACCTTACGCCGTTAGATTTTTTCTGTGGGGTTACTCAAGAACAAAGTATATGCAACACAACCAACTAGCATTGTAGACCGCAAACTTCAAACAAAGTAGATGAGCAGTTCTATAGGAGACTGTGCTATTGCTAACAACGAGGTGAAGAACATTTTGGGCATTTATTTCAATGTATTAAAATCAAATACATCAGGTATACTATGTATGTGTTTAATAACTGTGAAAATAAAAATTTCATCCTGTATAATTCATAATTGACCATACATTATTTAGTTTGTTGGAGTCGGTTCATTGAGAGGATTCCAAAAATATGCAAATATACAGGGTGTTTCATTAAAAAAACAACACCGACTATGGCATACTTGCTTAAATCACTCTGTACATTTACATTTATGTTTACATACCGCACAACTCAATTCAAAAGTTGACGTGTCTCGTAATTTTTTATGATTTTTTAAAATGATAACATAAAGAAATTTATTTCATAAGTGGTTTCCACACTGTATAATTTTTGTAGTAGTTTTTACGCAGCTTTCAAAATGAATCACGAACACTATGAAGATATACCTGCGGATATATTGGAAAGTACCGAAGTAGTACATATATCCAATTCTTTTGCCAAGTTTATGAAGTTGCTTATGGATTGGTGTGAAGAAAAAAATGTGCAAATCTATGCGAAGAGTGTCCCCATGGTGTATTTCTCAAATTTAACGAAGCCGTCAAGCTATCCACTCTTTGGTCACGGTATTCAATGTTGCGATCCACACTGGATATAAAAAATGGTGTGGATATTGGTAAATATTCAAAATTACGAGCATTGTTAAAAAGGCAGAGTGATGGATATATATCTAAAAAGTCTAGGGTTTTTACAAAGGAGGAAGTGAATCGGTTCCTGGATATGGAATGTATATTTGATGATAAAGGTTGTTCTAGTATCAGGAATTGGAGGTGCTATGCGTTGTGACGAACTAGTTCATTGAAAATTGATGACATTGAAGATATGGACTCGGTCCTGGTCGTGAAAATTTTGCAGACAAAAAACAAGAAACCTCGTTTGTTCACCATTATAGGCGATCATTATTTGCGTTTATTTCGAAAATATGTTGCACTACGGCCATAAAATATAAAGGAACGTCGAGTCGAGTACGGTATCAGAAGGATATATTGAAGAATCACGTATCAACAAAGAGAATACTGCCAGAAAAATATTGCAGCCTGACCAAGAAGGTACAAGTACCTGTTTAGATATTTCCTCGAATGTTTCATCAACAGTTACGGAGAATATTTTAAGTTGTTTTGACATTAATGAAAATCTTTCGAATTGTTCGAAAATTGTTAGTGATTATTTCAGTGGTGCTTTGTTTGAATTTTGGCAATAATTGTACCAATTGTACATTCAATAACACTATAAATAACAAATAAATACCTATATATATATATATATATATATATATATATA
>CAJUYH010008745.1:0-14900 GCA_910591685.1 Galerucella tenella
AAAAAAAAAAAACAACAGAAAAAGAAAACAGCTTTCAACAACGTACTTTTGTGATTTTATTTCGATATTTTTGTTTGTGCAATATCGAGATTGGCTAAATCTTATGCTATATTGTATAGATGAATCACCATCGTGTATTACAAAACTGTTTGATCAATTAGAGATAAAAGAATGATCGCATTTTTTTGTCTCGCATACTCGTATAGATAAATTCTTGAATTCCATGACACAAAAACGAATAAGGAGCAAACCACGGGACCACCTATATGACTAGATCTAATCGTAACTGGCGGTACAATAACCACCAATAAACTGGTCATCAAGTGATTTATGTTTCACTGGCTGTTTCGAGCGTGCCAATGTGTCATGAATTTGAAGCATGTGGCACGTTGTCATCTAACCTCATGATGATTACCAAGATGCATTTTAGGTGCCATATATAGATATATGAAGAGATAAAGAAAAAAATGGAGTTTGAGTTGAAGAATCAATTGTCACGCAAGTTATTCATTTGGAAAATGATGTAATAATATATATGGTGGAATAAATGAAGTACGGATAAAATTTACTTATAATTTTCATCATTACAATGAAATGATATATAATTATTGAAATGATGGCGCATTGGGAATGTTGCGGAAAAAATCAATCACGTCAGACTTTCAGACGGACTCGTTCGCTTGGATATAGAACCTCTCCTCCATCTCTTCCTTCTTCTCTTACTCTTGTGTATCGATGTCGGTGGAACACGGGCATCAATTAATCACGATGAGGATCGTGGATAACCCTGGCACACCAGTTCACCATCAACATAATGCATGAGGCATATATATCCACACGTGGGATGGTGCATAACCTTTGTCCATGAGAAGACATCAAGACCCCCTTGTTTCTTCACAAAAACCTTTCTCTTCATGTGCCTTTCTTTTTCGTCAGCAGTCTCGCTTTCTGTCAGTTATATGTCTCAGATTCATTCCACAGCCGTTGACGTGTGTCCACCGATTGAAATCAAATAGTCCGATAAAAAACTATCAGCTCCTCACAATTATTTATTATTATATTTTTGTTTAATCATTACACCGTCATCGTGCATCGAGATAGCCGTCGGCGAATATGAAAATTCTTGTGAATTGTTGATTTATTGTTGCGCGATTCATTTTTACTTTTTCATCATTTTTTTTTGTGTTTTTATATTTTTTTTTTTTTTCGTTTTTGATGCAAAGTACACGAGACGTTGTTTATGTCATAAGAATCGTCCAGCCTCGTCCGATTAGTGATTCTATGCGTGACGTGTTATATTGTGGGGAAAGTGATAACGCAACCATTAAACGTTTTTTTCTTTACTTTTTTTTTTATTCTCCCGTTCCCGTAAAAATGCTTATTTGGCTGAATATACTTTTTTTTTTAAAATAATCAAATAAAATCTTTTATGGCGTTTTGTAATGTTCACTGGTGCGGTGTTTCCCCTCTTGTCACATTGGCCACATAGAATACACATACTTAGATGTGAATGCGTGAGCTTATCCGAACATTGTTGGCTCCCTCGCGACTACACCGACGATGTATTAATAGCGCATTCATTATTGCTGCAAATGAGCCGCCACTTTAATATCCGCGTCCACAAGAGCGCTTTTTAAACGCACTTGACGATGAACAACCCCTCTCAGTTGTATACATATCTTTGTAGCACTTGCAAACTCGCTGACTGTTAAATAAATTTTGCTGATTATTAAAATGTACCATATTATATTTATACATGTAATGTATTCAACAGTTAATTCACACTTATTGCAAATGAAATCAATTTAAACGTCGCAATATATCATTGAGTATAAAGAAAAATAATAATAAACCGATTACGTCTAACGGTGCGAAGTGGATTGCTTTTGAAACGCTTCTAAATTGATACTATCTAATAATGAATAAGACCTAACGGAATTTATACATTTTTTCTTTTTGTTTAAAATGTTGCATAAAATGTTTTATATAGTTGCATATAATAAAATTCGACCTGGTCACACTGCGGAGTGAGCTCATACCGCAGGAATAGGTGTACGATAGGCGGAGTATCGTAATAATAGCGTTGCAACGTTATTTACGGTCGAGGCGTGTCGAGCAAATAGGTAAAACAGCTGCCAAGTGCCCAGTTCGAGATCTGGTAGCACCATCGTTACATCGTTTGAGCATTAACCACAACTAGTTGATATAATTAACGATCGTGTCAGTGCTATGGAGCTTTTTTTTTCTTTTTTTTTCACATATATATACACCTATATACGTATATATTATCATGCATGGATTATTGCAATTTGAAATTGAATTGATGTTAAATAATTATTATTACCGTAAAATGTTATTTATTTGTTTTTGTTTGTTTGTTTGTTGAATAACAGGTACTGTGAATGCGAATGGCGAAACTAAACGTCAACGAACGTCTTACACAAGGTATCAAACACTCGAGTTGGAGAAAGAGTTCCACTTCAATCGCTACTTGACAAGGCGGCGGCGTATTGAGATTGCACACGCACTATGTCTTACTGAACGTCAAATAAAGATATGGTTCCAAAATCGACGAATGAAATGGAAGAAAGAACACAAAATGGCAAGCATGAACATTGTCCCATACCACATGTCGCCATACGCTCATCCCTACCAGTTTGCGCCTCACCCAGGCCAGTTTGCTCATTTGGCCACATAGGACGAGTTCTCGCCCGCCGAGCTTGGAGCACACGGTGTCCGATTCCCGAGTATGTACGGCGAGCAGAATTTTTAAGGCTTCCTATAACATAAATCAACATCAAGTCAATGTATTTGCGAAAGTATAGAAGTCTGCAATCGCAAATAACTATATCGACGCAGTCAATTCATTTTCTATAGGACACTCAAATAATTTTCTATATATGGATTTTTATATATTTCAATGTGTACATTGTTCAATGTTCACATTCATTAAAATATATAAATCCATATTATTGAGTTGTTTGAGTATCCTTCTAGTCAAATGACTATTCGAAATTCAAATGGAAGCCAAAAATTTTCTAATAAATTCTGCTTTAAAATGTTCGCCATGTGCTCGAGAATAATTAAGACTGGACCGTGCTCCGAGATGGCTCTCATTAAATGCAATATACAATCTACAATTTAAGAAACAAAGATTAATACAGATAATGATATTGCAGAGAGTCAAACTCAGTGGGCGAGACAAAAGAATCTCATTAGTTTATAAGTCTAGAGATATTATATATATTGCGTCTAATTTATTGATCTGTGTATCATATGTCTGACTGCATCAGCAAATAAAACGAACAAATTAAAAATGAATGGACACACATACACACATACATTCATACACGTAGGCATGTATATATAAATATATATATAGATGTTTATTATACGCTGACACATCCTTAAAACAGTATATCTCCGTATTTTCATGAATAGATGTATAAAGTGACGTTTTTAACGGTTTCAGAGCCAAAAAAAAAAAACAAAAAACAGAATGCGAACCTTATTAAAGTACTTACACACCATCCTAGCTTTTATTTACGTTCACACGCAGGTATTTCAATTATAATTATGATTTTAATTTAACTATGAAAATACATATTCAGATATTTCCAATTTCTATAAGAAAATTCCAATCACTTCATTGAGGGAATGTCGATTAAATTTACAAATCATTGTGTCGCAAATAAATGAATGATAAACAAAAAAAAATAGAAGAACATAATTGATATAGAGGAGAATAATGGATAAAGACAACGTTATTCTGTCTGTATACGTGTTACGTTGAAATAAAACTAGTAAACATTTTATTTTCCATTTTTATCCTTAGAATGTAAGAATTACCTGCTGAAATACTCAAAGTGTTCTTGGCGGAGGAGAAAATAAAAACAAATAATTTGAGCGCGAACACGTATCTATCGCTTACAATCTCACCATATAAAAAGCGTATATTAATGGGGAAAAATCAATAAAAACTGAGCTTTGCAAAATCTGTTCGCGCTTATTGCATTTCTCTTCCACAATATTGGCCAAAATTTCGCCCGAATTTACATAAAAATCAATTCATCATCGATAAAGTGTATTTATTTGACAAATTTAAATTTACGAATACATGATAGGTTGGACGGACCCATCTTCCGACGCATTACTCGCACAAAATATACAACATACACAATTAACACAATATTGTACTTATGAACATTTGTGTATCTTGTGGAATTTTTGATGTAATACCTTGTGATATAGAAAGCACTCACAAAAATTGTAAGATTTAAATACCATTGCTCTATGTTTAGATGTTATAATTGTAAAAGAAAAAAGAAAAAAAGACCGCGTTATGAGAAAGCAGCAAATTCGGAAGCATACAGGGATTTATGAGTATATATATACATAAATATATATATATATATATATGTATATATATATACACAATTAAATAATAAATTAAATGAATTAAGACGATATTGTACATAATTATTCGATGTATGAAGTTAGTGAAAGTGTCAACCTATTTTAGTGTGATACTGGGAATAAAATAAAGGAAAGGCTGAGCGTTGAGTCAAACGGAAAATCAAATTTTTATCAGACTTGTATGCTTTTCAGTTATTTTTCTTGTCTCAAAGCGATGATGAAAGCCCTAGACTTGCCCTGTTCACTATAATTCAATAACTTTATAGCAACAATTATTATTATTATTATTATTATTATTATCATTATTATTATTATTATTATTATTGATAATCACCATTATTATATTGAGAGTGAGTCTGTTGCTAATTGACTTATTAGTCCAGTGTTTATATTATATTTTATTTGTTTCGTTATGATTTTTTTTTTTGTTATCCACACGTTACGTGTCATCAACTATTGTAAATGAATAGACGTGATAATATACGCGAGTAACAGCGTGATTTACGTCATTATGTTACTGTAATACATGGCGTCGTGTGAGTGATGATTTTTTACTCATCAATTGCTTCCACTACTGGCATTGCCAGCAGCTTTATTGTTGTATCATTCAGAGATTACTATTTATCATTGTCAATAGTGAATTTGAATTTGATTGTCAGAAAATAAATGTCATTGGTGGACATTAATTGAAATGAAAAGAAGTTATAATGCTCGAAAGGTATACGTATGAAAAGAAACAAAAAAAAAAAAAATTGCAGTTGTATATAATTGGTTTGTGTTTCGTTATTTTGTTAATCGCAAATGGAGAGAGGGGGAGAAAGAGAAATAGAGAGGGAGGAATAGAGTGAAAGAGAGGGGGGAGAAAAAAAACAAAAATTTATAATTCTCTGAGAGATGACCTCAAGTATTACGTTCGCGTTATGTTACTTTTTTTTTTGTTTTTTTTTTTTTTTTTCAAATGTTATTTCATTCCATGTAATATACGTAATAGTTTAACTAAAGAAAAAAAAGAAAGAAAATAAAAAGATTACTTACTACATCTATGTAAACTTAGAGCACGTAAAAAAAAATAAAAAATAAAACGTGTACGATCGTATAATTATAAATTATAAATATAATTTAAATTGTAATTATTAAATAGTATGACGTAAAAACTGATCTTGACTAATTTATTTTGTAGTATCGTCATTTATCCTCGAATAATATCCTGTAGTAGCAATAACAGTTTAAAAAATATTCGCAATAGCAAGCTGTAATGAATGTTTAAAGAGAACAACTGTGCAACTAAATCATAAAAGCCATAAATTGAAGACTCCCTTCATATTTAAATAAATAATCAATAATCTCGTTGCTCAATACGTAAAAATTGCAATGTCAGTGCATATTAACTTAAATATTGGTGTGTGAGTGAAATGTTCGTGTGCACAGGAGGCGGTCTATCGATATAATCCATGACGAGTGCCGCAAGTCACTGGTCTTCAAGTTTGGACACATGAAATGTGTCCGAATTCGTTGTCACTACGATAAGATCACGTGACATCCACAGGAGGTCGCGTTTTCACGATACACACACACACACACATATATATATATATATATATTTATTATTAATGTATTTCATTGTAAATATGACACATTATTATTATAAGATAATTGAAACAAAACTGTTTAAAGCGATAAATTGTCCTTTGTTATATATTTATATCTACATAAATACATTATAGTTACTTAACTTTTTTTATTTTTCACAAAGTATGATGATAAGTAATAAGAATAAATTGAAGTCGATTTGTGACGGATCAAAGATAATGTAACGCACTCGTAAAACATCAATAATATGAGGGTTCGTCGGCACGCAGATATACGTATCGCGTTTACCGTCACTCACTTACTTAGTCATTAATAACTCGCAGTGTGATTAATGAAGAGTCAAGAAACAGAAAGACAGCGAGAAACTATGTATATTGTTTTGTGAGTTTCGATTATGTGACATTGCATGAAATGTCAATAATACATATTCCAAAGACCAAAATACACTATTTATCGTTAAGTACATAAAATAAAAATATGAAAATAAATTTTGTAATGCAAGAGACTACATACATAAAACACTGTACATATATATATATATATATATATAGATGCATATGTATGTATATGTATGGATACGTTATGCAAGCTAGGTATAGATGGCAGCGAGATATTACTGGTGCCGATGGTGGTGAGTGGCAGTCGATGGCAAAGAATGAGACACTGGAGTTGGAAGCAAACCGTCCGTCCATGTCCGTCCATCGTGCGTGGCCTGGTATAGCCTGTGTTCCCAACGCAATTGCGTATATCCAAGAGTGAGTGAGTGAGAGAGAGTGAAATAGAGAGACAGAAGGAGATAGAGATAGTGAGCCCTCCTGTCCACAAACGGAGCGGAGCAAGACTTCACCACTTTTATGTACGTACTCTGAATAACAAATCTGTCCAATTCACATGTCGACATCAAAGAAGATAATATAAACACTACATCGATATATACTCTGCAAAACCTTAATGTTTTATTAATGCACTCTCCATCTTCGTCTCATTCCAGTTCCGTTTCACTACACCGCGCTCAACTTCTACTCCATCAACTCTTCAATTGTTAAAGCTCATCTTCCAACTTATTGGTAATATTCAATTGACAATCATTTATATATGTATATATTGTATTTATTTTGTAATATACTCAAATATACTCACATTCGCTCTCTTATCTATTTTTTATTATCGATATTGTCCCATTATTCATTATTATTTTTAAATTTATATGTAAATAAAATAGTCTGACAAATACATACATTTATATATACACATATATATATATATATATATATATATATGTGTGTAATTGTATTTGTAAAATTTTTATTGACATTAATAGCAAGCGATATGAAGCTTCCGACACGAATTAAAAATATACAGTTAAAAACTGTTAAAAAGTCAATGAGTATATAGATAAAATAATGCAATGCAGGAATGCTCAGAAGGTATATATATATATATATATGTATATGTATATGTATATGTATATATCGAGCGATGGGGTGTAGGGTAAACATGCTACCAGGGCGGTTGCAAGTCAAGAAAGAAAGAGCGAAAGAACGAAAAGAATGAAAGAATGAAAGAAAGCAGTATAGAAAGAAACATGACAACATCTCTACACTGAGAATTTCCTTCGTCTCTTTTTCCCCCCTCGCTGAAGGCGCACCAAGGCGAAACCCACAACGGACTTGAGGTTCCTCTGAGTGACAACCTCGCCACGTACGTTGAAGTCGACTCGCAACAAAGCCCGGACGATAACCTCTATATGTAAATATAGCGTCGATATCGCGAGCTATCTGGGCGCTGACCTATCTCCGTCTATACCAATATATATATGTATGTATGTATGTATGTTATAAACGCACGTCTTATTACATCTCTGTGTATCAATTTAATAATTTTTGTTATTGTTTTCAAACAATAAAATCGAACGTTCACTATGACAAATTGTATATTTAAACTTCATCATTGTATGTATTATTTACAGCGTAATAAAAGGCATATCATGACAATAATTGACTATAAAAACGATAATATTCACAATGTATTTATGAATGAAACAAGTAATTATGGCATTCACACAGTTGCTGTATAGTTCAATTAAAGTATATATTACAGCATAGAGGCTGGGCGAATCCGACGACCACCTGTTGGAACGCAAACTACCCACCAAGGTAGAGAGAGAGATATAGGGGGTGAATGTAGGGTGGCTACATCGTAAATTTTGTACGCCACTTCGCTAACGTAAGTAGACTAGCATATATGTTTATATATAAAATCCACGTGTTCTTTCACTTATATTTACCTTTATTCCATTTTTTTTTCTCGTCTTCTCTACATAGAGGAAAATTATTTTTCTCCCTTTCAATCATTGCATCGTAATAAAATGTATTTTTTTTTTTTTTTTTTTCAACGATTATGCAGTTTGTTGTAACATTCATTGATTGAATGGTCGATAGTATCCCATTAACAGAGTCTTCGATGATTATCTACCACCAAAATCTTCGTATAACTTAAATAGACTCTCAATTCAGAGTTCAATTCAACTTGTCTGATGAATTCATAGTATATATATGAAAAAAAAAATTTTTTTTTCGCCTTATATACACACTGCTATGTATATATGTATTTGTGTGAACTTTTTCGATTCAACTGTAATTATATGGTTTTAGTAAAACACTCTTATGCGTTTTACAAGGTGATATTCAGATAAGAATTGACGGAAATTCACCAGTGAAGTTTGCATGCAACTGCAACATGAATATAACTTTTTAATTGCATTCTTGCAATAAGTTAAAATTATCCAAGATTTCATACATTTCCACCTTCATTATACAATAAACACAATTACATATCAATTACACAATACTATTCAATATTATTATTTATAAAATAATAAATAGCACAAAGTTAATTTATAAATAAATAATAAAATTTAAGAAATATTTATGCTAAAAATATTCTGTTAATGCAACACCATTTGAGAAAATGTGTAATAAATAATAAAGTGTGTGGAGAGGTTTGTGGCCGTCACATCAAAGTAAAGAGTGAGACAGACCGCGGTCGCGGCTGGTACTGCTGGTGATATTCACCGCGACGGCCATCATCCCTACGAGCTAACATGTACAGTGCTCCCTTAGATGCTTGGTCGGTGTGTTCGAACGGCTGCCACATCTACTCACTGGAGTATACAGTAGTCGAGGAATTCGAGTTGCTATAAATCTTCGGTGACGGGTGCGCGATTCAGTGCGCGATGTTCGAAGGGAGTAAACCACCCATACCTACATATACATATACATATATATATACATATATATATATATATATATACCTTCCTATTGCCATAATCCCTCCACGACCCTACTAGTTCACTGGCTACGCGGGAAATTGTAATAGTTTTGCTGCTCGCGGAGTTAACACGGCCGTAACCAACCATCCCCTTGGTCTTCCAAAAACCATTCCCCTTTTACTATGAAAAAAAAAATAAAAAAAAAAAACAAAATAAATAAAATAAAAAATAAACGAAAAGAAATGAGAAGAAGCGGAAGACTCCACCATTACACAGCGCATGCCACTTTCTCTTTCTACATATACCTATATATATATATATATATTTATATGTACCAAGACGCACCCGCTCGCATTCGTTGAGACCTGTCACTCAAGACTCTCCCTCTATAAAGAATAAAAGTCTACTCCTTGCTATCGGAAAAATGCGGCTATAGGGTGACGACGACGACTTAAAATTGTCTAAAGGCGAAAATTCTTTTTTTTTTTATTTTATTTTTTTTTTGTTCAATTACTCCGAGAATCTTGGATTATGAGATAATGTATTGAGTTGCGTATGTATATGTGCACTTAAAAAATATATCACATTTTGTATTTATTGATTTTGCAATATGACCAAAGTTTCACGTTTATTTTTGTCACATTAATATTTTACCATGTAGACACGAGAATTTAACGTGAAATTTAACTAGACAGTATGGACTCTTGAGGTGGGAGAGCCACGTCCATGTCATCTTCAATGAGACTTGAGGCTCGTTCCAGTTCTCAACTGTCAGTTAAACGTCCGACAATACTTGTCCCATGGGATTTTTCCACGGTAGACAAAGACATCGAGTGACGGACGTCTTGATGCTTCAACATATAATGTGAAAATGTAATGTACGAGTGGCATCATCCTGAAGAAAGTCGTCGTAATAATCATTGAAAGTGCATTCACTATCTATAAATTCCAATAATTTCATCATTGTATTTTTATTTTAGTTATATATGTACAAGGGCAATCCGATAAGTATTTAATCTCATCGACTGATAGGGCGCAATCGCCAAAAAAAAATTTACTGTCGTGTAGAACATTCCCGTAGACGGCTACTGTCAAACTTTCAGTCAAATCAAGCGATGAGGTTAAGTACTTATCGGACCGCTCTCGGATGTATCCTCATCAATAAATTAATACATGTCTTTGAAAGAAAAATCATTAAGTTTTATTGAATTAGCACACAATATACCATATTTTATATGCAATATCATTTGTCATTCACAATTATGTGAGACATTGAATATGACAGATTGATGGAGTGATCAAAGAAGTCAGTATAAACTAAAAAAAAATTTTTTTTTTCGTATCGCCATCTATTGATAATGTAACGGAGTTTATGTTAACATAGCAGTCACATGATAAGGCGTCCACTTTTATTGCTTATGATACTGTGTCTCCATTGATAAAACAGAGATTCTCAAACAGAAACATATTTCAATCGGTTAAATCTATGTATAGCAGAATTATCATCAATCAATTTATCATTCTAGGAATAAAATGACCCATAAATGAACGAAAACGTGCAATCAAGATGTATAAAAATGGAAGAAAAATATACTGGGTCATTGCAAATAATCTGCCATACCGGTTGCAGGATATACTAGTGGAATACACGAGCTCTGCCCCCTACATTTTCATATTTCGTTTAAGCAACTGTTACCATCATAAATCTATAAATATTTACCATGCTGTTGATAAAATTATCGGTAATAAACTCCATTGGTCAACAAACTCCCCAGATAAACGTTAAAATATTCACCTTACCGACAAATAAGAATGACTTACATTCTTATCGGCTGTGCTACGACATTCATGATGATGATTATGATGAACTTGAATTAATGCAATCCCCATCTGAATATTCAAAGAGGCGTGGTTTAGGATGCTGAATTAATATAACGCTAACTGGTGGTTTGGATGATAACTAAACGTTCTCCCAATAAAATCGACCTAAAAATTCATATAATTTATGTATACACTGAATATAGGGCTTGGCGGTTCACAATTTTTTAATTAACTTCGTGGTGATGAGAAAAATTTTGCGCTACAAAATTCACCATGAAAGGTGCGATAGAAAAAAAGAAAAAATGATTTATATCACCTATGGTAGATAATCGTGTATAATATCTAAACCTTTTCATTTAATATATTCAATGTTTAAATAAACAAATAAAAATTGAATGAGTATGCCGGTGTGTTGGATGATTTTTGTATAATAAGCCAAAATGTTGTAGCAAGAAAAAAATGAATATACACAATCTCAGGTAGGTAAAATAAGTATAGGCAACTTTGGACCGTTGAATATCGGGGTCTGGCAGTAAAATTTATGACCAGAGTCCGACGGCAACTGACAGCCAATTGCTATGGGTCCTTCCCTTAATTCTAGCTAGTGCCGCACTCCCTACTAAACTACTATATTCATATAACAGTGTACACTATACTTCACGGTATTTATGTCGATATTCTGTGCAGTCGTAATGGTTGTGTAGACGTCGACAATGATAATTTATTTCAACGGTTCTTTGTGTATGTTATACAGAGTGGTGAAGTTGCGTCTGCCGATTCCCAGGACAGTTTGCAAGATATCATGGTAGAGCGCGGATGCATTCACTCTTGTTCTCCAATATTTTGCTGTTGCTATAACAAATTTTTGTTTAAAATAATATTCAATTAATTGACTATTATTCCCTTGTATATTTAAACATTTAAACATTTTTATCAACAATATTATCGTGTACATTGCTGTTTTATATCATCTACATTGTCGCCATTGAATCTCAATCCCTCCATATATATTTTTTTTTTATTATTTAATTCATGTGCAATGGCGACGCCCCGACCAGGATCATCCCCTTTACGCAGACGCGACAATGCGCGGGGCATCAAGGCGCACAATCGCCTTTGGCAATGTCAAAAAGTGTTTTCGTCTTTCGTCACCCGATATTCGATCAAGCATCATCATATATAAATTTGTTCATTATTACAATTAAATCATTTCTTTAATGTATGTGCAAATAAAAAAATATGTGTGTGTGTGTGTGTGTAATATTATCGTTGAATACTTGATATTATTTTCGGTGGTGTTATTGCATAGACAATGAGCGAGGTGTGTAATTATATCTCATGGCGCTGTGGACCATGGAAAAAAAGGTCATGAAGATACGGCAGGGTAAGCAGTATCGAAGTAATGTGAAAAAAAAAACTCCAAATTATATTTTATTGTCCATTTAACTGTAACAATAATTTGATAATGTATATTTTTATTTTTTAATATAAAACAAAAATCTCGTACAATTAGCAAAGTAATTGATTAATTTTATTTAATTATTGGTATAGTGGATGTATTTATATATAGTGCGACAGTGGTGCCGTTAGTGAGTTTTAGTATAGAGTATATATTGCATTTGAGAGAGGGTGGAAAATTACCCATCCACGTCAATCGATTTGTAACCAAGTTCAGACACGTTATTATTATTTTTTTCTTTTTTTTTTCATTGGCATTTGCGCACTAGTTGTATTCATTCTTCAATTCAATGTAATACTTGTAAATTCCAGTTTATATCTTAATACTATTATTTTTCGTTCAAGATAGCATTGAAAATGTTTAATTATTCAGAGAAATTAATAATAATCCAATCCCAAAAGTATATATAGTATATTTAATAATTAAAATATGATGGTAGCCGTTACAATACTGACTATTACTGTGACTGTGACCACCCGTGTTCAGATAAAACCGGCTGGAGCGCGACCCAATCAAGGATGTATACTTCGGTTGCATTCCATGTCTAACCGTTCAATAGATATACAGGGTCGGTCCACACGAAAAATTCCTCCTGCTATCCATCGTCATTTATCTTTTTCGATTATAAACCAACAATTTCAATTTAAATTTTACAGTGTTAAAATCCTATAAAATTATTATGAGAAATACATATATGTATAAAATATTGATGATAAATTAGTATATATATAAAAATTATATTTAAGTGCAATGCAAATTCATGACTCATACATATATTTATGATTATATTACTTGATTATACGCCATTGTATGTGAATTGACGTGTTTCCGTAATAAATGACGTCATGGGAGACGTGCTGCTATTCCCATTTTTTTTTTTTCGCAGTCGACCAGGAGCCTTTTGTAGACAACCAGATTCCCACACTTTGCCAAATCGAGGTTCTCATATAAAAACTGACATACATTCAAGTATTTCTTTCAATTCAATACACCAATTTATGAATAGTCAGTTAAATTTAGCAGAAGTATTTAATTCTCTAATCAGGTGGTAGAATGTAATTAATTTGAGGCATAAACATATTTGTCTTTTTTTCTTGTTTTTCTTCACGGACAGAGATAATTGAAAATGAGTCGTAAGAGCTGGATAAATTTATAAATATATAAAAATGTTATTTGAATTTGGCTACAACACAAATGATTTTTATAATAAACCCAGTGAATTTTAGAGTAGAAATATAATAGAATGATTGAAGGATATATGGTATAGAATATAGATGCTGACATTGGTGAATTTCATTGCAGAGGCGCCATAAAACGAAAATGAAGGGCGGTGGGGGTTCCTTCCCGTGGGTGCAGAGAGAAAGGGAACAGCCAGCGATGCCGGCTGGCAAGCAGATGGTTGTCCCGTTTATTGGTTTATTCGTTGGTACTGGCGACGTGTCCCGCCCGACCACAATTCTCTTTGTGTTACGTTGAGAACGAGTGACTGTGACACCGTATATATGCACTCATGTATATGATCAGTATGAGGAAAAATGTTTTGCATCAACGAAGGGTCATGTATCGAGAAAGCCATCGGTTCAAATTCATTCATAAATGAATAAAGTGCGTAGATGTAAGTCATCTGACTCAAATTATTTTCGTGTTACAATCAAGTTTTAATATAGTACATAATTATTTTAATCATTGTTTTTTTTTTTAGACTTGAATTATTTGGAGTATTTTCACGTTCACAATTTATATAGTCGAGAGCGAAATCCATATAGATGAAGTTGAGAATATTTCGTATATGCTCCATCCCGAAAACATGAAAATATACCGGCGGCGAACGCACACGTATACATATATATATGTATGCCAACACATACAAGTGAAGGTTTGTGACAATTTTAGACGCCATCACGGAACTCTAAGGTATTACTCTTTTTTTCTTCACGGTATTTATTATTCCTATGGATTTATATATTTTATAATTAATTATGTATTTATTTATCAGTTTGTCGTGATGAAAATATATATTTATATTTTTTTTTTGATATATTTAATTCAATTTGGTATTGTACAATTAAAAATTTACGATTTGTTTCAGAATGATGACGAGTGTAATGTCGAAAATTTTGTGGATGAATAAGAAATGTTGAATTATTTTCATGAAAATACAACGTTATGGCAAACAATATTGAAATATTAGTGAAATGGCAAAAACATTAGCGTTGTTTTATACAAAATCTCACATGATGGCGCTGAATATGGAGCGGCGGGTCAATAAGAGGGTACTTGAAACTCACACCTACTTAAACTTGAGTATTTCTCTTCAGCTGTGGCGTCATGTTTTTTTTTTTT
>CAJUYH010008746.1:0-14899 GCA_910591685.1 Galerucella tenella
CACATTCCAAGATAGCATATATCTCGGCCTGATATGCAGATACACCAACACCCACTCGTTGATAAGTCTAGGCTTGCGTCTCGACTTGTAATCTTCATAGTCGTTCAAGAATGTTAGACTTCTCCTACCCGGTAAACAATGTACAATTTTTTCACTAATTTGTTATAACAAGAGCTTGAGATTTTATTAAATTCAATGATTCAACAATATCACTGAATATGATAAAACTTTGGAATAACACAATTTCATTCCGCAAAAATAGTTTGGATTTAGGAAAGGGGTTTCAACTAACAATGCAATAGCAATAGTAATTGATGAAATATGGTAACCAGATGAAATTAAACAAAACCTTTGCGTGTTTCTTGATCTTTCCAAGGCGTTCGACACTGTGTATCATCAGATATTATTGGATGCTCTGGAGGGATTAGGAATACGTGGAGGTGCACTTAATCTTATGCAAAATTCTCTAGAGGGTCGGGTTTAGCCAGTGAAGATAGGCACCTGTAACAGTCACGAACAGAGAGTGGAGTATAGAGTCCCACAGGGAACTGTTTTTGGACCAATTCTATTTTCAGTTCATATAAATAGTCTATATACTATTGAGAGCAGTGGAAAGATTTACAGATCTCACTCAAAAAGAACGCACCTAATATCACAAGAGAAGGATAATATAAATTCAGAAAACTTGCTGTTAGACAATAAATAGGAGAGGCCGAGGGACTCGAGGCTATTGCTCAAAGGCAATAAGTTTGAGAAAAGGCATGGAGAGTTATTAGATACTTTTAGCTTGTCATAAGTTTTTACACGTAGTCGTATCCGTATTGGAGTTACGTTGACGTGAAGAAATTGTCAAGAAAAGCTTCTTAGCAGAAAACGTATCGCTTCGTTCTGTTTTTAATTGTTTAACCTTAAAGTTTTTTTTTATTTTACCTATTGATGTTTTTGTGAAACGTAAAATGGGGACGATATTAAATAATCTATTGCTAGTAGACGAGGAAGATGTTGTAATATATCACTAATAGCACGCAATACTGACTTTGGTTGGGAATGTTTGGATACGGATACGTTTAAGTATACGGAGTAGGGTACGTAACAATACGTGGAACGCATCGTATCGGCTTAGACGTAACGGGTCTACACATGCGCAGTTCGTTACGGATACGGATAAGTGAGAAATTTAAGACAAGCTAAGAGTCTCTGATATCCAATTTATCGAACTTTTCTGTGGTATTCGATAGATTATTTTCACTTATAATCTCCCTAGAGCACGAATTATTTCCGGAAATTTTCTCGAAGTGCGAATTTTTTGAAAAGTTTTCTTGAAAAATTGGCAACTGCAGAAAATTTCCGGAATTTTGATTCTTTATGCTTCAGAAATTAAATTGGTGACATACTTAGGTGACATATCCTTTGCATAGACGTTTAATAGATTAAATAGTATATCCATAAAAGTTCTCTCTATGATGATTTTCATATTTATCAACAACATTATCAGTAGTAATACCCCTAGGGTCTTGATAATACCGAGATAATTTTGTCATAGAGAATGCTGAAAGCGTGTTGCTTGATAATAGCCCAAGGCCGTAGGCCGAGGGCTATTATCTTTGAGCAACACGCTTGAAGGATTCTCTACGACAAAATTTTGAGTATTTATCAAGACCCGAGGAGTATTCGATAAGATAATTTTTTACTTTGTAGATATCAAAAAATTGATTGTAAATCTGACACTTAATACTTTTCAATACAAACTTTATTAGTTTTAATCAAAAATTCTTCATTTTTATTTAAAACTACAGTTGTGAAAAGTACAATTGGTAAATTAATTGAATCGTTAGATGCAATACCAAATTTTTCCGACATTTTTAATCCAGTTGTCAGTTTGACGTTTAATTAATTTTTAATAAAACATAAACAAAAAACTGAAAACACCACATGTAAGGTATTATCGCTGTAATACAGCGGTGATTGGATGAAATTTTACACATGACTTGAAATTAAGTAATTTGATTGGTTACTATATCCAGTCTAAAATTATCGCTGTAATACAGCGGTGATTGGATGAAAGTTGACACATGACTTGAAATTAAGTAATTTGATTGGTTACTATATTCAGTAAAAAATTATCAGATTGATACCATACAGTTCAATTAATGATCATCAATTCAAAATTTTTCCATATTTTCAAATTACAAAATTTAATTTTTGGATATTTCTGGACTCTTGTCAGGTTGTTTGTTTGAATTAGATTTGGGAATGGGTTCTCATTAGACCCTTAATCTTTTTCTGGCTAAGATGTTTTGATTAATTAGTTCTCATTAGACTATAAATCAGAATTTTCTCAATGAAAATGACTTACATTGGTTTTTGGGATATAATTAGATACATATTCAACTAATAGTTCAATTTGCATTCAGATGTATTTTTGTTATTAATAATTTGCTGGAATTTTATTTACATACCTCATTCTTTGAATGATTGTTGTGTTTGGAGTTTCTTCTGACCACTGATTGGTTATCTATTTTAATTAGATTTAGGAAAGGGTTCTCATTAGACCCATAATCTTTTTTGGTTTGGTATCAGATTTGAATAAATAATACGTTCTCATTAGACTTTAAAATCAAATCTATTCCTTGATTTAGATGGCTGATTTTTGGTTTTGAGGGACTACCGGATCTCAATTTTTATTCATTAAAATTTGTTATTCGAAATTAGGTTCAGATAATTACTCTCATTTATTCACACAAATATTTTATAATTTTCAAATTAATTTATTTGATTTTGGAATCTCTCTTAACCTAGTTGTGAATTTTCCATTTTGAATTAGATTTAGCAATGGGTTCTCATTAGACCCTTAATCTTTTTCGGCATCTTATGATTTGATTGGTTCTCATTAGACCTCAATATATCAAATGTATTTATAGTTTATTTAGAAAATTCACATATTTGGTTTTGTGACATTACCAGATCAAAGAAAGTTTTTACAATAATTTCACTTTTATGCTCATGTTGTATAGCTCGAGTTCTGTGTCCACTTGAATTGTCATTTGTCACTTTAGTTTTAAATTGAAGTGGTGTCACTTCGTCTTCCGGTCTACTAACACGTGTTCGTGTAGTGGCTGAAGAATTTAATAAAATTAAAAATGTTCATAATATGAATACAATTTAACCCCAAATCAGGGGATAATCAATTTTTTTTAAATTTTAAATTTAATGTAATTTTAATAGTGACGTTAATGTGTTGTAGACATTTGACTAGGTTTTTTGTTTCATATCTGACGAGTAAGTAATTCTTTTCTATTTTTTTTTTTAATTTTCCAACGATTATTGCTTACTTGCAGGTATGGCACTGATGATGGCTCAACCGCCGAAAGCGCTTTGCAATTTTAAAATAAAAATTTTACACAGAATACAAAAATGTTTTCTTGACTTTATAGTCATGTGTACTCAGCTATAAAGATACTCACATATACTTTGGCAAGTTTATCTGAAACCGTGAAAGTAATTCAGTCGAAAACATTAGACATTGCCACGTTTAACTATGAAAAAACTGAAGTGCTAACTATGTAGTGATAATAATTATAAATGTGTCTTTTTATTATTAACAATATTTAAAATATGAACGTTAATTTTATAATGTGCTTGCTTCCTTGGATTTGTTCTATCAACATTATTTTTTCAATTTATGAATATTAAAAGATGAACACTTTTCCAAATTTGTTATGGGATTCTTCTAGGTCTGGCAGCGTTGTACGGAAACCATAATGGCCACACCCTCCGAATTACATAATTGGTGATTTGTATCGACCGGCTGACTTCTTATTGGCAAGCGCGTGCGTGTGATCTTCCCTCTCACTTCGTCAATTGACTGATATTGATTTATCCAGTGGCGTTGGTATTGTCAGTGACCTTTGTATTTTCAGTTTTACTTGGTAAAATAGGTACCGTACGCCATTTGTACGTTTGACAGATATGCGCCATGTTTTTCCTCGCCTCCTACCGATGCCGCATAGCTTCAGATAAACTAGCCAAACTATATACATTTGAAATTTATAACCGATAATAACATATACCTATAATTAAGTTATGAATAAATATCTATCAAAAATATTTTATGCCACTGTGTTTATGACAGCTGTCAAGCCAGAGGGAACTTTTCACTCATTAATTTCCCTCTAGGTAGGGAAATTTCCGAAGAAATTAGGTTATTGTCATAGCAACATGTCAAAATGCAGTTATCTAATTGGCTTAAATTAAATGGTATAAAATTTTCCTATTTAATTTTGGAAATGAAGAAAAAAGACGATTGGAAATCATTTTAAAAATTTCTTGGAAATTTTTGAGAGACGCGTCGGATCAAGAAAAAACGTTGTCTTGTGGTTGACATTCAATAAAAACAATCAACCTGAAACACTGCTTAAGTTGATTGACGTTGAGCGCCAATAAAACAAATAATGATATTAAATGTCGTTGAAAAAAATGATGGTAACTATTGCAGTTTCTTGCCTAGCTAACCAATTAATTTGGAGGTAACCTAAGCCAGTTCGCAGGGCCTTGTTACCTTATTAATATAAAGAAAAGAATTTACTTATGCAAAACTAGTAAAAAAATAGAAAAAGCTATTTTAGGGCGCCACTGTATAATAAATAAAACTAACAGAGTAAAAGAAATGTATATAATTACGGTATTGAAATTAACATTATTAAAAAAAGGGTTAGTAGCGAATACAACAACAAAAATACTTAGCACAATAATACAGTTGTTTGAAGATGAAGATGATGTAGCTGTCGATGTAGGTACTACGGATTTACTGCAGGAAAGGTATTGAGGAAACTTGTTACTCCAGAGGGACTTGTATCCCAGGAAACTTTTATTTCAGAAAACTGTATTATGTATTCCATAAACTGTTTGTTTGATACAGTAAATTGTATCCCAGGAATTTGTTAGGTACTCCAAGAAATTGTATCCCAAGAACTGTGTTCCAGGAAACTATGCTATAAAAATGTGACAAAAAAAATAAAGCCTAAGGATATCTGTCCAGCTCAATGAATACAATTCAATAATTTAACTTAAGGATTCACCCTGGACAAATATCTGATTTATATAGGAAAAAAATTTATGAAACAATTAAACATGAGAAAAGATCTATAGGGTTAATTTGGCTGATACGGAATTTAAAGGTAGACCCATGTGGCTTCCAAAATGGGTAGCCATTTTGTTGAAAAAATTCTTATTAAAAATACTATTTTAACACTATGAAATTTTGAAATATATATACAGGGTGTACCAACCTTACGACAAACTTCACTTCGGTATATGGGTTATTTTGAGAGATATCAAAAAGTGTTATCAACAAATGCTGCATAACTCCGTTACAAACCAAACTTATGATTTTTCAAATGGAAACCCCTGTATATTATACCGAATTCGGATTGGTTACATTTTTTTGAAGCTTTTGATATATGATTTTGCCACGTTATACAGAGTCCTCCAGAAGATATGGACACGTTTATGTGAAAATAGTAGGTGAATCAACGGTCTGTTGCTTGTTGTACGTTAAAGAAAAAAAATGTATTTTGCCAAACAGAGTTTCGTAACATGATGCAATATCTCCGAATCCTATTAAATTTCAATTATATTCTTTCTTGTATACAGGGTGAACGGAAACTCGAACCTGTCATTTTCTTTTTTATTTCAAATGGAACACCCTGTATTTTATAGCAAAAATAAAATCTTTGATTATGTGAATTTAATTTTTGTCGAGCATTCCCTATACCCAAAGTTTATAAAAACACAGTTATTTTGTAATATTCTTATATGTTTGGTTTGTAACAGAGTTATGCAGCACTCTGTATAGTTCGATATACACATAGATTAAAAATCTCCGAAGAAAAAATGTGTTCATTATAAATTGATCAGAGATTAATCAAATAATTAGTTTCAATAAAAAAAAAACGTGTATATTTGTCAAAAATTTTCATTATCCAATAATAAACTTGCTTTAAACATAAAAAGTATTCTTAGAAATTAAATAAATTGAATACAATTTGATTCTTTTTGAAGAAAAGGTTAAGTGAGAAACTGCATGAGAACTTTTAATAAAGAGTATTTCCACCTCTAGAATTTATGCAAGCTTGAAGTCGCCTGCCCATGCTGTTTACCAAATTATTGATATTCTGTTGAGGAATATTTCGCATTCTTCTTGGGCCGCATGAACAAGCTCTTGTACACTCCTGGGTGGATTTCTGCATGCTAAGTATGTCCCAAGCATGTTCTATGAGATTCATGTGAGGAGATAGGGCAGGCCAGCTCAAACGATTGATCCCTTCAGTTTCAAGATACTCATTTACAGCTCTGGTCCGATGAGGTCGGGCGTTATCGTCCATAAAAACGGAGAAATCTCACGTGAGGATGTAGAATATCTCTGAGATACCTATCACCAGTCATCGTTCCCTCCACATGAATTAATTTTGTGCGATCATTTAACATGATACCAGTCCAAAACATAGCACTTTCTCTTCTGAAGGGCGGCACGGGGCGAGCATGGGCAAGCTGAGCAGCTCTTGTTGGATCCCGTCAAACACGTATTAGATGGCTATCTTGTACCAAACAAATCCTTGTCTCGTCGGAAAAAAACACCGAATTCCAAAATTCTTCAGGCAAGACCGCGTGTTCTTGAGCCCACTGTAGTCGGCGAACTCTGTGCTCAGGTTGTAGTCTGGGCACTCTTATTGGTCGGCGACACCTCAAATCTGTTGCAAGTATTCGTCTTCGTAATGTCGAGATCGATACTTGAACTCCCAACGCATGTCTCATATCTCTTTGGAGTGCTGGTATTGCCATGGTCGGGTTTCTTCGGATAAGTGAGTGGATATAGCGGTTCTGCCGCTGATTAGTAACACGCCTTCTACCGCTTCTAGATCTATCACGAAGAGAATTGGTCTGGAGATACCGGTTCCATACATGAGACACATCACTTTGCCAAACGCCAACTCTGTTTGCCACGAGCCTTTGAAAATGACCTTCTTCAACTAAAGCCACTATTCTTGCACGGTCAATCTCACTTAAGACTTGACGATTTATGTTTGCACTTAAAATCGCAAAAATCCAATGCCTTGAATGTTGAAATAATCGCACCAAAAATGTTATCTTACAAAAAAAACTGTAAAAATCTGTATATTGCAAAAAATATGGAACATATTGAAATGGTAAACATTGATAAACAAGCCAACAAAAAATTGTTAGTGCAAAAAATTCCTTCGCATCCGAAGAAGGTGATGCAAAACTTTTAAATCTATGTGTAATTTCAATATATGGACCTTCAGCACATCTACTATTTTTGCTAATAGCATTTTTTGATATCTCTTAAAATAACCCATATACCGAAGTTTGTCGTAAGATTGGTACACCCTGTATGTAGGTAACGATAATATGTAAGAAAAACATACCAGTAATCCAGATTCTTATGATAAAACAGCATCTTTTGTTCATTCAAAATGGTGTTAAAATTATTAAATGGATTACTGCACAGTTCCAAACTTGTTATGTCAACAGACGATGAGAGAAGCCCTGCCGGTACCTTTCTCATTCTTATTTAAAGACAATTCAAAAGTTCTAATTTCGCGGTAAAATACTTCAAGAATCTTGATTTTTGGATCATTAGTTTACTCCACCACAAATCACAAAAGTGAAATAATTTATTAATTTTTCAAAAGCAATATTTTTAAGAAATATATATGGACTATTCCACCAAAAACCAAAATTCTGAAGAAATTCAATGATAAATATGAAAGCTGAAAGGCTGAGCGCAAAGTTCACGTTTCAAACCTACATTACACTATGATAATGTTTTGATTGATCAGAGCGTATGAAAATAAGCTGAAATTGAAAATTTCTATTGGCTTCGAGAAACGTCAAAAAATAATCAGTATCATATACGTTGGTTGGAAAGAATCACGGATTACTATTATTGGTCTAAATTATGAAATATTTCGACGTATGAAAACTAATAATTTATAATTTCAGTATATTCCATTGATGGCTGAAGGCTTCATATTATTCAATGAATCGAACACCTGGTGCTTGTATGTTAAGAGAAGTTTGAGAGGCTGGATACACGGAGTTCTACTAACCGTCAGTTTAGCTTGTGTTTGTGTCGGTATTGGAGTTAAGTATCACGACAAAGAAGGAATGACCTATGCCCCACACTTCCACACACACCACGCTTTGTTGGGTGAGAATATAATGTTATATTTTAATTCTCGTTTCGTTCAACAATTCTAATAAACTTTTGTCAATTTGGCAGCATCGCACTTTTTACAAAATTGTATTAACCATATTATTTTTGATTTGTATATTTTACGGTTAAAGTATTCACTTGGCTAGTATATAAACTAGTTGGATAGAATACAAACTATCCAACTGACTGGTTATATTGATGAAAAATCATATTTTCACTAAAATAGCTACGAGTAATGGCTGGTTTGTATACTATCCAGCTAGTTTATGAACTATACAAAATTTATCGCTAAAACTCAAACCACAAGGAAATTACACAAATTAGCTAGCATTTTTGGCTAGTTTGTGAACTATCCACATTAGTTGGATAAAGTGTGAACCTGATATTGGTAGTAATACATAACAATGAACGAGTTGGTTATTAGGTATTACTCAACAATTGAATCAAGTCTCTTGGACTCATTTAGTTTAGGATAGTACAGTACATCCAGTACAGAAATGAGGATTTTTCCGTGCGCGAACACGGGAATTCATGCAAGAACGGAAAATCCATTTCTGGACGAGTAATGAACGATATTTTTTAGGTACTTACTAGGTACTTAGGTACCTGAAATCAACATAAACAAAAAATATCGCAAAAAATTATTAAGAAAATCGGGAATATTTATTTTTATTTTTAAAACAGTAAAAATGTAAGTACATACAACTCAAATTAACAAAAAAAATACAAGTAGGTAATTCTAATAAAATTAAAAATTTGGTTACTTGTTCTGCTGTAAGAATCTTGGATTTCTTTGGTATATATCCTACAGCTTGTCGTTTCAAAAAAGAAATCGTTTTTAGATATTGATGGTGAGTATTTTCTTTTATTGCCAAACAACTCTTTAACATAGAAAATCGACTCCATAAAGTGGAGGATTTCATAGTGTCGGCTTTTTCAGAAAAATATACTAAAAGAATATCGTCACTCACAATTTTGATTCGTTTCTGAGTCCGCCATTCGGTAAAACTGTTATATTCTTGTTCATATCTCAACCTGGATTTCACTGGTAATAAATCTGCACTCACTTCTGCCGCTCGTTGTAAGATATTTTCGGGAATATCCCGATTTTCTTCACAATCTGAATTCATTTTTGCAAAATGTAATAAATACATAAATACTTAATTTTCACTGACAGAAAATAAAATTTGTCATTAATAAATAAATCGTTGCTATAGACAAATTACTCGTAAGCGCACGGAAATAGGGATCGGGAAAAAATTTCCGTGCGCTGTTGCGAAAATGTCATATTTACTGTATTTTATAAACAGTTGAAAATGTAGTATTTTCTGTTAAGTATAATAAAAATACTTTAACCGTAACATATACAAAACAAAACACTCAAGGTAGTATTATTTTAGTACGTCTAGTTTACTATTGTCCTTACTCTAGAGATCTACAGTAAATTGAACCAGTTCAAAAATCGATTATGGGCGAAGGGTTAACTTAATATTAAAGTCACTGTTATAGATATTATTTTTTGGAAACACAAAATCAAAATATCAAGAGGATTTACTTCTGGCGTACGAAGAGTCCACCTAGTGGGTCTATTGGCTCCGATCCACCGATCAGGGAACACTTATAGATGAACGGCAACGACCACATAGTGACTAGATTATTTTTAGTAGCGAAAAATCATGTTACTTTATGTTTTTGAGGGTGCTAAATACGAATGTGGTGTTTTATTTCCCAAAATTGGACTGTCAGGGTTAAAATTTAAAGTTACGTCAAACATTGGAAAAAAGAAATTCGCTCTTTTCGAACTGTAACTCACTGTGGTTCACGGACTAATCAATATTTTTCATGAAAAGTTCATAGTCCGGGACGTAGCGTTGCATTTTGGGTAGTGATTTTACGCCGATTGCTTGCCATCTTTCCGTATAGACCTCGAACGACTTATAACTGAACCAATCGTCAGCTCGCGCACCCGCGGTGGGTGTGGAATCGGGAGGTTGCAGAAGTGGTAAAAGAAAAAAAAATTAATTAATAGTACGCCGGCTGGAATTTTTTTCATGAATAGTTGGCATCATACTGAGCTGAGAAAAAGTATCGTCAGCTGCATCGTGGAGGGGGATAATGCATCAGCTACTCGCATGAACTTGTAAGAAAAACACGCAAAATAAAGTTGTAGTACGCCGGATGAAATTGAGCTCCGTGATTGTTTAAATAATCAAAAGTATAAAAACAACAATCAGATGCGTGTATAGCGGTGGAAAGATCGTCAGCTGACGCAGTAAAGGTGCAGATTATTCAAGCAATGCACAGAATCTTCATGATATACTTATGTTTGCCTTGTTTTATTTTTAATAAAATGCATAATATGAAATGATATCGATGAAATATGATATCATATATTTGTAAAATGAGGTTAACATAAAATAAAATGGAGGGTGATATAAAATTGAAAGATCCAAATAGAAAACTCAAAATTTGCAGAAGTTATTCGTTGTCGATGGTATCGCTATCGGAATCTTTCACTGACGAATCGTCATCCAAACTGTCCTGCAGAAAATCGTTCTCTTCGTCTTTATCCTGTTGTTGAGCTCGCTTCTCTTCAACATCATCTGGAAATGAGCATGTTAATCATAAAAATTACATACTGCCACTATTTTCGCTGCTATCCGTTGTACTGGTGACTGATGGGGGTACTTGATCTTCCTCGAACCATTTGAAGACATATTTATCTTCTTTTTATTCCCATCCCCAGTCCGTGGGAGATAACTGATAAGGGTCTCGAAGGTGAGCATGTCTCCAAAGGTGCGCTATGTACGAAGTGCGCAGTAAATGCTGGCGTAGTTCGGATTTACATGGTGGGAAGATCGCCCCGTCGATACGGTTTTTCCACTTGAGTATATCGTTTTTTTCATTAACTTAGTAATTATTAATGAGCGTAGCATCGCTTTGAATCCGTACAAGCGACAAACAAATTCCAATAGTTATGAATACCTCGCATGGGCGCCGGAAGGGTCAAATATAGGGGGGCAAGTAAAGGTAGATTACAACTTTCATATTTTTATTCTCAAAAATACATATATATATATACATGAATATATATGGTTGACTTTACTCTATTGTTGAAAATAATATGTATATGCCCTTTCACAAGAAATATATTTGTATGTACATGTACCTTTCTACTGGGAGGAAAGTAATATAATATTTCTCCTCTTTTGTGCAAACCGATCTATTATTTTTTCAATAATTATGTTTTTATTTTTATTCACAAATTCTCGGTGAACACTAAGCATACAGAGACCAGAAAGCCTTTCTTCGCACATTGTTGATCTTAGCCAAGTTTTTACACGACGAAGGGTAATAAAAGATCTTTCAATTGTTGTTGTGGTAGGAGGTAGAGCTACGAAAATTTTTAGAGCTTTCTTGATGTTTGGGAAAAAGTATAGTATTTTGTTTTTGTAAATAATCAAAATCGGATATTAAATTTTCCAGTGCCCTGCTTTGCCCCTCTCCCCCTTCCGGCGCCCATGATACCTCGTCTAATTCACAACTGGAAATATTTGTGATATCCCCCAAAGCCTTTAGCCTTTTCACAACAATTGTAAAGGCTTATTTTTTCCTTTTCTGTAAAATGCAGGATTGTAATCACATCGAAATCTGGCAATGCAGAGCACAAATCGGTTCCCAACTTTTCATACAATTTCGTGATGTTAATGAATCCTTGGGGATTCCCGGAACCAATGTGCATTGTTATTTTACAATCGTTGTGTATTGTATTCATATTGCCGAGCATTATTATAAAAATATCCGTGTCTGAACATCGCATCGTAACGTGAGCATCGAAATCTAACTGACAAAAGTGGAATACAATTTTCGTATCAGCTTCTTCGTAAGCTAGACAAGATAAATTGTGATAGACGGTTCGTATAACTTTACTATTTTGGACTTCATATTTATAACAAAACTCGTAGATGATATAAATCGTCTTATTGCATACGTAGCTAGCCATATAATTATTTTCCCAATCGTCATTAAGAAATTCCACTAAGGCTGCTTTGAAATAAATATTTTTCAATTCCTTCGCAAAATTAGCTGGGCGTACTTGATCGGGTCCATTTATACGATACTGTTGACCTCTCACCCTGCCTCTTAACAAATGCTCGATATCTTTTATCGATTACGGAAAATAACGATCGAATGTGATTATAATAGTGCAGTCATTATTTTTCGTGAACATTTGGATAAGTTTTTTTGAAATGTTCCCAAATGTAGATGGAACGTCTTCCAATGCATATGGAGTATGAAAAACCATCATAAATCAGTACGTCGCATCTATGTGGTGTGTTGCTGTCAGTTTCATATTCAAGCTATCCCATTCGCGTGGCAGATAGCTAAGGGAACTGGTGTTCATGGATACGACACAATTTTATCAACAGTAGAAACACAAGAGCTTTTTTTTATCGGATAAATTTCTCTTCGCAACGAAACAGTTTTGCCAATCACTAATTTTACTAGAGAAACTGACATGATTTATCCAATGTCAGTTTTTCGAGCAAATTTAGTGATTGGCAAAACTTTGAGTTAAAGAGAAATTTATCTGATAAAAGAAAAGCCCGAGTGTTTTTTGGCAAGATAAATTAACAACAGAGTATATGGACGAACAACAGCAATAATTATCTTTATTAATACAATAAACTACAGAATATATGGATGAACAACAAAAAATTATCTTTATTAATACAACAAAGTTAAATAATTACCACACCGATTCAAAATAATAGCACTATATGTTCAAAATTCAAAAATCTGACAGACTAATTGACAGTTTTTTCAGTTTTGCCAACACTTTATTGCTGTGAGTAACCAAACTTGCGACTCATTGTCATTGTGTAAAAGTGACGTCCGCTTACTATAGATATTGAGGAAGAGGAGTTTTTATCGCGATAAAAAAGGATACACTTTTTTTATCGATGTCAAAGTGACAATAACATTTCCAGGTATATGACATTTTAACATTGGAGTTAATTTATCAATGTTAAACGTTTGCTCCAGATGAGTTAGAAGCAACTGTGTAGATATGACGCGTTGCAAGCGAACTTTCACCAATTTGCCAGAAATAGCTTCTTTTTTTTGGTACTGCATCCACAAAGGTCAATATTTTGTTCCTTTTTATTGTTTTTTCAAATCGTATTGCATCTTCAGAATATTCCTTCATAAATTGTTCTCGCAACTCATTTCCGCGGGTCTCTACATTGAGCAAAAATTGTTCAAATTGTATGACTGTACGACAGGTACGACACGGGCAGGCAGATGCTGCTTTGAAATTTTAGGGGGAGATGCTTATGAGCACGAAGGTAGTGTTATGGGTTCGAGCAAGGCCAGAATCTATTTAGAAATATGTGTTTAAAAGGAAACAGCATAATAACAATGCTCCGAAATTTTAAATCTCGACTTGGTTAGCTGATGGTTTTCCCACCGCTACACAAACAGCTGATTGTTTTCGTACTTCCAATATTTTGAAGAGTCACGTAGTTAAATTTCAGGCGGTTTTTTTTACAACTTTATGCGCGCAGCTGACGCATAATCCCCCCTCTACGATGCAGCAGGCGATTTTTTTCTTGCTCAGTATGACATCAATCATTTATGAAAAAAGTTCCAGCCAGCGTACTATCACTTAATTATTTTTTCTTCACCTCTTTCGCAGCCTCCCACAACCGCACCCACCGCTACTTGAGCAGCTGACGGTCGGTTCACTTGTTAGTCATTTAAGATCAACTATCGATGTTAATATCAGCCGGATTACTATGACTTTTGTATTTGCAACGCTACCTCCCGGTCTATCATCATATATTTGTATTTGATGACGAAGTTCTTAATATTGTAATGTTTTTCTTATTTATTTAAACTGTTTTTATCGTGGGATAGAATTATACACTCACTATGGCTAATTACTATTGATTTATTGAAGAAACACTTACACACTATAATAAACTTAATTTATATGTATACACACTACTTAATGTCTATTAATTTATCTATACTCGGTATAATAATTGTCCTAATTTATCTTCAACACTATTTATATTCACTTTCTGTTCACTCACTGTATACTGAAACTGTTTACCGATTCACTGTATACTGAACAACTCCTCCGACTCACTCGAAACCCGCGTATATATAGCTCTCCGCAGCACCAGACCATTCGCGACAAACCATTGTACGCCTTCCACGCTGTTCGAGAACAGTCTCGTTATTACCTGCGAAAGAACCTTTCTAGAAAGGTCGCGTTCATAGTTTGTGACAGGACCGGCTTCGGAATCAGTGAGTTCGTAACATTGCCCCCTCCTTAATAGTAAGTTCCTCCTGGAACTCTTGTGTAGCCGGGACTGGATGTTTAAATCGGCAACTGGATCCATTCCTACACTTTCCGGTCGTATGGAAATAACAGGGTACTGTCTTCATCGGATACTGATTACGTGGGGAATAGCTGCAGATTAAAATGTGGAGATCGGTAGCTTCGAAGATCACTTCCACCATATTCCTAATGACTCGTCAATCCAACTGGTTGCTCTCTATCTTAGTGTTGGATATTTACTTAAAGGAATAAATAAATGTACCAACATCCAGAGTAATAAGTGAATATATTGAAATGAAGCAAATTTAGGTGAA
>CAJUYH010008747.1:0-14897 GCA_910591685.1 Galerucella tenella
GCATAATCAGGAGAACATGTTAACTTAGCTCTTTGACCAAGACTTAACTGAAAAAATGAATAACATTAAAATTCATACAATCCAGACTTATATACAAAAATTATAGTAAATATCAGACTAAAAAAATCAGCATCTTATACTCTTAAAGTATATCAGAGCGCAAGGATAGTGTATCATCAAATAAATCATTGGAATGTAAACTTAAAATAAGAGTAAATCAATTACTTGTGCAACACCTTCATCCCATCCTTTTATTACTTCTCCTCTGCCAATGTGGAACTTGAAAGGTGATCCTCTATCTCTGGATGAATCAAATTTTTGTCCATTTTGTAAAGTACCAGTGTAATGGACAGATACTTTTTGTCCATTTTTTGGAAAAGTACTGCCTAGAAAATAATTAAAACAGATATTGAGCAGCAGATATATAGAGGTATAAATAAATTCACTACAAGTCTAATGTTACCAAGCATGGTATTGAAAGCTTAAAATAACAAGATATTTTTAAAAACACAAAATTGGGAAAAACACGTTTTCGGATACGCTTGCCATGTGGCATATCAAATAGTTTTTATCTAATTTGATGTTCAAAAAATATTCAAAAAATTAAACCTAGTTTTCAAGGTCAAGTAAGGTATTTATAAAACATTGATTTTAGGAAGCACATTTACATAAATTGAAAGGGCCTATAATATAATAAGTGATTGGAGAATTCAAAAAAAAGGAGGATTAAATAAGTGTAAAACTAATCAATTTATTATTATGAAAAAATAACTTACCATCTCCGGGCGTAATTGTGTCAACGATAACTCCCATCTTAGATTTTATAGGTTATATGTGTATTTAATTAAATAATTAATGGAGTATATAAATATTAGTAGTTGATAAAATGTAATTAATTTTATAAGAACAGGACCTAAAAATGGCGTATGCTTCCCTCGATATTTCTAACGACAAGTGACAGCTTGATGCCCTTGATGGAACGACGACCAGTTTACCGGTATTAGAGATGAGAAGAGAGTCTGTGATAATATAACAGTCAATATCTGTGTTTTTTACAATTATTGAAAAGTTCGAAATAGTTTGGTATAATAACATAAAATAGTTTTCGATTTATATGAAAAAATATACATTTAGTTAGCACATAAATGGAAAATATCTGAAAATAACTACGATTTGTCGGGTTTCGATCACAAAGTTATCTTCTTCAGACACTGAAGATAAACTGTTTGCAGTAAAGATAAGTATCGCCAACGTTTCCAGAACTCAGGATCAATGGAAGCCCTTGTTGGACTTCCTCCTTTGAAACTTTTTTAAGGGCGGAGTCGGTGATGGCTATTCTTAGGCTGAAATCGGGAGACTTAATTATGGTCACCGAACAATATTCGGGGACACACTGAAATAACTGGGACAATACTAAATGAACACATAATATTTCACAAGAAATTTGATAGCATGACACCGTAGAACATATTCACTGAGGGAGTGAATATCATCATCCCATCCAGGGATCCAGGGAAAGAAACGTACCATGGCATTGGGGCTGGTATAAATGGACCTAGGAACAAACTGTCCCTCAGCCTTGGTCCATAAACAACTTTGTGTTTCAAGCAGAGACGATTGTCGGTATAGCCTGGAATGATGAAAACATCAGAAGAGGATATATACCCGACAAAAAATTGAAATATTCACTGACAGCCAGGCTCTGCTTTAAAGATATCAGCAATCCAACAACTAGGTCTAAACTGCTAAAAACTGTTAAGAGTCCCTTAACAAGCTGGCAAAAGACAACAAAGTGTCTCTAATATGGGTGACTGATATGGCAGACCAGCAACTAGCTAAAAAAGGTTCTAAAGGAGCCTTCACAGGTCCGAAACCGTTTTGTGGAACAAAGGCCCATCCCCAATCAATTTATTGGCGAAGTGGCACTTCGGTACGCGTGCTGGGACAATGACGTTTAAACGTAAGTACCCTCAATTCAATTTCGTGCTGACATGCGCGCCGACTTGACTTGGAAGTGCAAGCTGTAAGCTTTTTCGGTGCGTGCCGAATTGTGTCATGCGCAATGCGCATTTAATCATGGGGAAAATGCAAGGATGATAGATTGAGAATAGGATTGATTAAAAGCTGAAAAGTGTCAGCCGAGTTTGATGACGTCACTGGTTACCCATGCGCGCGTCGCCTTGCGCGAATTATGAAACTGTGAAATAGACAGCCTAAGTCTGACGTCACAAAGATGGGTGGAGCTTAGACCGACTCCAAACATTTCGTTGATAACGTTAAATCCCCATAAGCAATTTTTAATTTAGTGTTTTCGTGGTTTATGTGATAAAATAAGACTTTTCAGTTAAATATATTGTTGAAGGAACGTGCTATTTAAGTGTTTTTTATCAGTTTTTCCCCAGGTGAGTTAATTTAACATATTAATTTTGCTTTAAAACTTGTTGAGGTTATGTCTATTTAATTTTTGCAGTACCTTTTTGTTTGTTTTATTTTCAGATTCATTTGTTGTTAAGAAAATAATGGCTTTTAAACATGTCCTAAAACTTTCTAGCATCAATGCTTTTATTGATGACAACAAAATTATAAAAAGGGGTGAAAACGCCTTAGAATCCAGTCATGTGAAGAAAATGGACTTTGACTCTGATTTGCAGATTATCAGAGGGGAAGTATTTGCTAGTATGAAAGACAAAAGCTACAAGGTATCTATAGGTAGGTGTATTTGCCTTTGTTAATGTAATATGGAATTAATTGATTTTAATTTTACTGTAGTGTTGGAAAAAAATTGTGATATTAAAGAAGCCACCTGCACCTGTCCCAGGGGCATAAAATGCCATCACATTGCGGCGTTGGCACTTTTTGGGCATTACAATATATCTGTAACAGATCAAGCATGTGCATGGAAGGCACTACCTAAACCGAAGGATGGGCCGGTGACATCTGCAGAAGAGCTTTACCCACCAAAGCCGTATACAGCTCTTAAAGGTGGGGTACCAGAAGCATCAATCAACAGATTTAAGGAAAGGCTACGCATCTTTGGAAATACTGTTGGTTTTACCTGGCTATTAAATGAGGAGACAATAAATATGCTGGAAAATGGATTTCCCGTAATTGAAGAAATACTTTTTTCCAAGGACTTTCTGGAGGCCACAGATAAACTGTCTGTTTTTAAAGAAAAATGTGCTGTTGATGATCAGTTGATAAAAGAAATCTCTGCCACCACTACTGGCCAGGTGACAAATGAAAAATGGTACCTTGCGAGAAAACTTAGATTGACTGCTAGCAACTTTGGAGCTATTATTGCAGCGTGCAGGAGAAACAGATTCCCAGTGAGTTTGTTCAACACACTCTTAAGTGAGTAACAAATCATTAATTTTTTACATACTTTTGTGATAGATTTTATCAATAATTTGCTCATTCGTATTTTATATATCATTTTCTCACTTTAGTTTAATTTGAAATACATTTTTTATTATAATTAGCTCATTATTTTTTCAGGTGAATACAATTTAGATGGTATCAAAGCAATCCAGTGGGGTAGAACTCATGAAAAAGATGCTCTAGATCATTTGAAGCAGAATTATAATTTAAATATTCGGCCAACTGGAGTATGGCTTACAAATTCAGGACTTCTTGGTGCTAGCCCTGATGGAATAATTGATGAAGAAGAAGCTATTGTGGAAGTAAAATGCCCATATTCTTTCAGAAATGATCAGTTGTCCGAAAAACTGAAGAATTATAATAAATATATAATTTTTTATGACGATGAGGGTAACTTGATCTTAAATACAAGTCACAATTATTATCACCAAATTCAAGGAGCTTTACATATTTTAAAAAAGAAAAAATGTTACTTATGTATTTATACTTTGAAAGAAACAGTTGTGACAATTGTAGGGTTTGACGATTCATGGAAAGAAAACATTTCACTCTTGGAAAATTTCTATATAGAACAATTCTTACCAAAGTTGTTAGACAATTAAATAAAAAATTTGTGACATATTTATCAATGTGATCTGACCATTGGAAAGATCTAGTAGGGCTTATACAATCAAAGACTCTTCTGGGTGACTACAACCTGTTGAGATCAAAAGAATGCATAAGTCAAAGTAAAACTGCGCTAAGAGTTTTGACAGGGATCCTAACGGGACATTGTCGCCTGAATGGGCACCTGAAAAAGCTCAAAATAGTGGAGGAAGAAGAATGCAGATATTGTGGAATGGAAGAAGAAACCTCCATCCACATACTTTCCAACTGCACAGCACTCCAGAATCCTAGAGCACAGCACCTGGGAGATTACTGGATAGAAGAGGAACATTTGCCTAAGTTGAAGCCTGCAGACATCCTAAAATTCCTCCGGGAAATAGGACTAAAGGAACTACTAGTTTCTGAGACTCTCCTCAGAAACTGAGTAGAAGTAAGGGGGCACAATAGACCTTTTAGGTCTCAGTGAATGTCACCCCAAAAATCACACATACATACATACATACATCAATGTGATTTTAGGTTATTCTACAATGTTAGCAGATAGAGTATACAGTTGGAAAAATCTCTACTATTTATTTTAGACTGAAAAGCCACTGTATACAAAATTTTGTTTGCTGAGGATATCAGGAAATTATTGAAGTTATTTTTAATATATGTACAATTCTATTTTGTCAATAAAGATTTTTTTAAACAAATGCTGCTTTAAATTGATGTATTGAATGTACTATAGTTGAGTGACAATAGTTTTTCTGTAGATGTTACACAAAACTTATAAGTAAAATAAACTAAAACAATGCGTCAGGTTTAATATTTATTTGATGATGGTAAATACTGTAGTCTACTGACAAGAAAACAAATTGTATTCATGGTAGTATTTCGGTTGAAGGTCCTGGTAGTAGTTCAGTTGAAAGTCTTGGTAGTGGCTCGGGCAAAAGGGTTTTTACAGTTCGCTTCCTAAAAAAGTGGTTGATTAGACTAATGGACTTTCTGCAACAAAATGCATACCTACCTTTTTTCTGGTGATTTTATATTAAACTTCTTCTGAATATTGAAATCCAATAAAGTTGGCCCATTCTTTTTTTCTTTATTTAAAAAGTGACAATCACACACTTTTGCAAATTCACTTGGATCTCTATCTTTTCTTCTGTAAATAAATAAATTTAAAACATAAATCTTTGTAAAGTGAATGTTATCATTATTTTACCGTATGAGAGAAATCCATCTACTCCTCTCGGCCTTGTTTTTTGGGAAACGAAAAAACTTACATGGATGCTTTGAACTGTAATGTTTACAGTCTGGAACAAAGCACATACCCATTCTGAAGCAGTCTTAGATCTTAAAAGCCTAAAAATTAATGTATTTATACTCGAAAACACAACAAAAATAAGATAAACATAACCTCAACAAATTTCAAAGCAGAATTAATATGTTAAATTAAATCACCTGGACAAAAACGAATAAAAATCACTTGAATAGCACGTTCCTTTAACAATATATCCAACTCTAAAGTCTTATTTTATCACAAAAACCATGAAAACACTAAAAGAAAAATTGCTTATGGGGATTTACCGTTGTCAACGATATTGTTTGGAGTCAGTGTAAGCTCCGCCCGTCTCCGTGACGTCACGACTTAGGCTGTCTATTGTTTGGAGTCGGTCTAAGCTCCACCCATCTTTGTGACGTCAGACTTAGGCTGTCTATTGAATTGGTGTGACTTGATAGCAGCGGTAAGTTTCTCTGGTGGAAATGGTGGCCACACACGATTATCTACATTATCCAGCTTGTGGGCACTGCTGCTACCGATGTGTCATCAATAAACTGTTCTATTGTCCAAGTTTTTCCAGAAGTCATATTCCATTTTTCCGAAGGAGCAAAATCTAAAATATACTATTTATTGTAGTAGAGTAGTTAATTTTCAATATATCTACAGCGACTTGAAAACTTTTTCGAAAAGTTTATCACAAAAAAATGGGTGAATACATTAAACAACATCAAAGCAAATTTTCCGATATTCAGCACACTGCCAACTCTAATATATTGTTAAATTATGTATAATAAATAGAAACAAGTTTTCTCAAAACCTAAGTAACAAAGGAAAAATAACAAATCTGTTATTGAATGGAAGTTTTACACATTTAAATGAAACATTTTGTATTTTCCATGCTTTTAATTCACTAGTCTTTTTCCAACTAAAAATATATTTAATATCAATGACTCACATGGTCTAACATAAAAATTTTCTTTTTCTGTATATTCTGATCCTAAAATTAGGATTTGTCCATTATCTTCCACTACAAAATTACAGATTACTATTATTTCTCCACTGGATAAACAACAACAATTATCAGGTTGTGTAGTCTTTAAAGCAGTTCTTACTACACACTTGTTTAAATTGACCTGTTATTGGACAATCAATTTAGTACAGGTCCATTGTAGTGAGGTTTCTAAAGTATCGAAAAATTTTGAGAATATAAATGTTCTCTTTGCTTAGCATTGCCAGTTCTGTTTTTCTCTTAATCAATCGTTGTATAGGTCTGTCTTGTTTTCTAAGCAACTTTTTTATTGTTTGCATATAATTTTCAAAATCAAAAGCACTAAAACTATCAATATGTCCAAATGTTCTAGCATCTTCAGCTATATGAAGTAGATCATGTATATTATGTGAGGCATAATTTTCACCATAAATTAAAATGAACATTTCTACAAAATATATTGAGAGTTTTTCAGCATAATCAGTGTATTTCAAAAACTGCGCACGATAATATTGTTATTGCAGAGTGTAAAACAATGAAATATTCATATTTTTCCTTTGGCAATATATTAGCTAAAACAACTGGCCCTGTATATAGCAGAAATAGCCTAAACTCTGTTGCTTTCCACCTTTTACTTTCACTGACACTACGGGGCTTTCGATTGAATTCTGTTGGAATGTTACAAGACTGTTCAATTAAACATTTTGATAATGTTTCTATTTTAATATATGGAATTTTTGTTGAAGGCTTCCCAGTTAACCACAAAGATACTAGTAACTTTTTTACAACCTCTTAACAAACAAGATGCATAAAATCGAGTGGGAAAGATTTGACCATGTCTACACCTGTAATATTTTCTAGACTTGAAGTACCTGTATGGTGTTCTTCGCTCTGAAATCAACATCAGTACGTTAATGAAGGTTTGACGTATCTGGAAAATAAACTCTATTATCATATAATCCCTCTGTATGACACTTAGAGCATGACATATAACCTGAATAACCTTTAGTATATGTAATGTAAGCTTTTGCTGGAGCATCACAAACAAATCCTTTTATTTTGATAGTGGAGCCTTTGTACTGAATCCCACTATTTATAATATTAGTAGCATCTTCAACAAAATCTGACAAAAAGAAATTTGGTCCTTCGGGTTTTGCACAGCCGTAATATTTACCCACAATCTCAACAAATCCCCGGTTTTGATAAATACTACATAAAATTGGATAGAACTGACTTGTAGAGCTTTTTGTTAGTGGAGGTCCATCAATATTAATTTAAATTTCAATTGGGATGTTGTGAAAGAAACTTTTGCAAACATTTATCTAATCCAAAATGAATATAGTGACCTGGTTCTATTGATTTCAAAACTTCCTTGGGGTATGTAAAAAAGTTTGAGCATCAAGCATCTTGATAGTAAAGTTCTAAACTTTTCAATAAATCATTTATTGCTACATGCTTGATGTTATGTTCAAGGCACCATTCTGATAATTGTGATGAAATATGCTCTTGTTTAATAGTATTGGTGTTTTCTGGAATATTTAAAATACTATGGCTGTCGTTAAAACTGTCATTACAAAGAACTTCTTTCTCAAGCACATGTTCAGATAATACTGAATTATTGAAATTATTTAAAATCTCTACATTCTCCAAGTCTATAGACTCGGAGCACGACGTCTCCATGACATTATTGAAATTATTGGACGATGCAGAAAAATTACGACAATAAGGCAGATTCAAATTTTCAACCAACTGTTTTCGATTATTACTAACAAACCTCTGAAGTGCTTTAGTTGCTTTCATATCCTATTTCTTGCGTTGTCTTCCAGCCGTGTCATCTTCTGTGTCGGTCAACTAATGGGAATAAAAAATTTGAGGTTTGGGATTATGATCTATGGGGTAAATATTCATGAAATGATTTGTGTAAATCATATTAGCTTTTGCACCAATCAAATATATTTGTCCGTTTATGAAATGAAAGGTACTTTGTGGTGTTGAAAAATTGAAAATGTCTTGAATAATTCCGAAAAAAGGACAGAACAGAGATTCCTTTCTTCTTGCTCAATTTTGCAGTACATTTTCACTGTGCTGCCAAATAACCATAAATATGAATTATGTATATTTCATTAAATTTTAAAACTGAAATAAAAATGTAAACAACCCCCAAAACACTTGTGGTAAGTGGTATAGGGTTATTGAAATTGTAAATAAAAAAAAGTTTATCAAATAGATATATAAATAACTTTATTAATAAGGAAACCCTAATAAACATAAAACAATAGCATTATTTTATTTTAATACAAACTAAAACAAAATAAAAAATATAATTATGCTAAACATATTAAATATAACGGCTAAAATCATGGTTATCAAACATAGTTGACAGAATTTATGAAATTTGCGACTAAACATCTTGTAAGTGCGTCGGCGAAAAAATAGAATAAAAAAAAATAAATAAATGAATAAAAAAAATGTAAAAAAAATTAGTCGAAATAAATAAATAGATGCACAAATGCTAACAACATACTTTTTTTAACACACCAACAAAATTGTTTACAAGAAAACTTTGTTAAATAACTCGTCCACAAATACGAATTTCAAATTAATCTGGCCAATTGGTCTCTGCCAAAGCCACCCAACTACTCAATAAAAACTTATGAAATACTTTGATCTGATAATTCATAAAAAGTTTACTAGTAAAAATATAAAATAAATAGAAGAGGTCCCATGACACTATCTCAAGGTAACATTTTCGGGCCAATTGTATATAGATAATAAAATAAACAGGACTTACAGACTAATAACAAATTAAAAAACAAATAACAAAAAAATATAAAAACAAAAAAAAATTATTTGGAAATTTTCCTTTTTGATCTATTGTTGCACAATTCCTTTGCTGATGAAAATAATTTTGGAGCATTTTTGGGAATGGTCCTTAGGTCCAATCCTTTAAATATATTGTTTACCTGCTTGCAGTAATTAAATAAATTCATTTTAATAAAATATCTGAACACTGTAGTTTTAATTACTGCATCATGCTCACAGTTGGTAAAAAAAATCCGCTCTTTCAATATATTTAATGTATAATCAACAATTCCCAAATTGTGCAAATTTCTATTAAAAATATATTTAATAATTTAACTATTTTTTAGTTTGTCGTAAAACTCTGTATTTACATATTTGAGTCGCTGAAACCTATCATATTCTTTAAATTTAATATATAACTCATTATCTTCAGAGCATTTGCCATCTGTCTTAAAATAGAAATTTTTACAGTGGCAGTCAGGAAGCTTGCCAATTTTTTTGGCCACATACCCAGCTACATATCTTAAGGCTCCAGCTTCTAGAGGCTTAACTATAGCAGGCAGGTTCAGTGGCACTTCGCAAAATGATGATATTTCGCCTTTATCCTCCTCTTCCGGTAGTCCCTGTAACAAATATATAAGGATAAAAACATGTCAAAATCATTGAAACATTTAATAATTACTATGTTAAAGCATCATGATAGATTAAAAGTAAAATTTTATATACTCACTTGAGCTACCAATCGCTGAAGAGTTAAAAATATTTCCGAGTTATCATCTTCGCAATTGGCACCAATTGAGTGCGAAGATGTTAACTGGTTAACCAACAAGCTTTTATAATAATATTTAAAGGCTGTTGGAGTCGGATTGATATTTCTTTGGCCCTTCTTACGAATTTTACCCAAAAATTTTTCCAGAGGATCCTGATTAAATGTCCTTGGCATTAAATATTGGAATCCAATGTCTTTCATCACACCCCAAAGTACTTTGAAATTTCTTATGGTTGAAATTAAATTATTCACACTGGGTGGTATGAAAAACTTCCCATCTCTTTGGTACCGGAAGCTTTCAATTTTTTCAATGGCCACATCCCAATGACTCAAATGATGAGACCTCTGTGTGACACCAGATCTTAAAGTTTTTCCAGGGGGTGGATTGAAGGAACTTCCATTCAAACTGTCAAAAAGTTTGTCAAGAAACTCCAACAATGTTGCAGTATCCATAGCGGATTTGTCCATTGTTTCTTCTTCGGTTTTGACAGTTGTACCTAAAATTTGTAATAAAAATGTTAGACCCACATTTAAAATTAGTAAATAATATTTAGGTACAGTAATAATAAGTTACCTACCAGAAAATGCAAATACATTAATAGCTGCAGCCCCAGTGTGACTGAACACTTGAGTGCATTTTGATACCTTCATTTTGTTTATTTTTTCTGGATTGGCATGGGCATCTGTTATTTTTGGCATCAGCCTCAAACATCCAAGATGAGGGTCCATTTTATAAGCCATATAAATGTGGTCCCATCTTCCTACCACATCTTCCCCATTTTCTTAAAAATGTTAGAGATATTTTAATAAATTATTCCTCAAACCCTTGAATAGGTGGGGAACATCATAGAGGGGAATTATTGTGTCCCCATCCACTTCAAAACAATTTTTATTGTAGTCAACTCAGCGTCTCAAGTATGCAGCCCTAGTATCCATAACTAATGCATTTACTGCTGATTGGTTGTTTGACCCTTGATCACAAACAGTGGCTAAGATTGTTATTCCAATTTTTTGGCATTTTCTTATTATCAATTTTATTATATGGGCTATGTCTTCTTTTTTTGTACAACCATTAACAAAATTGTAGTACACAGGTTGTTTCCATTTACGCTTTATACCACGCAACATAAATACCTGAAAAAAAACATGAAGTATAGCTATTTTTAATACAAAAATTTATATTCTTACCTGTGCATGATTGGCCATTTTCTCAGTTCTTTTAAAACCAAAGTCTTCAAACCCATCTACAACATTCTCTGCTAAATTAGGCTGGATACTCACTTCATCAAACATCAACACACAATATTTATCCAAAGGATCTGAAACATTGTGTGTTTCTGCTTTGAGAATAGTAAATATTTCCTCATGTAACCCAGGAAAAATAGGAATTCTATTCAACAATCTCATGATTGTTCTTCTGCTGGGCAAAGATAATATTCTTGAAAGCAAGTGATATGCCGAGCCACTTTGTTTATATAAGGCTAGTGCTAAAACCTTATCCTCTAAAGAGTAACGCCTGCCTTTCGGTTTACTTGGGGTGTTCTCTATCTGGCTTTGAAAAAATCTGGCTCTCACACGGTCCATGCTAGAAATCATTTTCTCAAGGGCTTCAGAAGGTTTACATTTCTCAGCTTCTACTAATCTTTTTCTGAATAAATTTTTTTCTAAAATTTGTTCTAGCAGCTCTTTTTTTAAAGTATGTTGCACGTTTAAACAGATGCTTGGCTTTGGGCGTTAAATCTTTAGCATTGGTCACATTTACTTCAGCAAGCAGCGATGATCTCCCTGAAAAAAATCAATTTATTATTATTGAATAAGACAAATCTTCAACTGTTGTGAAACAAACATCTAAAATTAAATCAGATTTAAAAATCAATTACTTCCATATTATATATATTGTAATAAAATTTTCATTCTTAATAAGCACACACTTTCCAACAATATACAGTTATAAAAAGAACACCCTGTATGTAAAATTTCCCAAAAAAATATTGAACTGTCATCTAAAGTTCAATACATGAATCATAGAAATAATCCATTAGAATGGACAAATATTTTATGAAAGTTCAGAGATTTGTTCATGTTGTTGCGAATAAAAATTCTTTTATAGTTATGTACAATAGTTTTGAAATAATAACAATATTTTAATTTAGCATTTACATTGTAAATTAGTTAATTTGGGATTGTTCCTGTATACAAAATTTTACAAAATTTAATTAAGTAAAAACGTCACATGGATTGATGACATCAAAGTGGCAATCAAAATAATTGCCTGAGAAGATCCTGTTGAAAGTTATCACCAATGGGAGGAGAAGAAACTTTTTGGTATCCAGGAAGTAAACTTTTGGTATCCAAGAGGGAGGACTATCAATAAATTTAAAAAAGAAAAGAATGTTGTTGATTTTTCTCTGGCAAAAATTGAGAACGATGCATCCTGATTCCTTTTAGAAATCGGTGAGATTTTTTCTAAACTGTAGATTAATAAGTACCTACCACATAAATTTTAAATTAAAATTAACTGTTGCGAAACAATAAGATAAAAACGTACCTACCTTATATTGAAAATTTCATATTTTGTCCGTAACAAAATATTGAGCATCAATTAGGATTGTTGGATTGTTCCTGTGTCCCGCTATTCCCAGAATGAATATTCAAGGATATATCAACCTCAGCTCCTGTGACAGATAAATTTTTAGAAATTTGCAATCAAATTTCATGAAGACAGTTTTGTAATCCTGACCAGATTGCATCAGGTCAAAAAAACCTTATAGCTCCATCCATTACTGAAATCGGATAGAAACTATTAAATTGTGGTAAGACAATCTACTTCTTTGTGCATAAATTCGCCTATAAAAGTGATATAATTAGTTATTAGATTTATTCACTTACTTTTAAATTGTTCATCCCAATTGTTCCTCAATAATCTTAATTTTTTCATATTTTTCCACGTGGAAATCATACTTCCTTACTAATATTCAAAATATAACCTTAAATTGTATTTCAACGAACAACGAATGTCCATTTCTTATTTTTCGATATCTGCGCAAGCACATTTAAAATTTTATTAATGTAATTTCCTCCATTTTATGTCCTCATATTTTATATGTTGAAGTAATTGAATTGTTTACTAATTTAAATGCCTTGCTTATTTGATTATCCTTAAAATATTTTGCGGAAAATAAAGGCCTTACTCATAATCCTGTGTGTTTTTAAAATTATTAATAAATAAAAATTAATATTAAATTCAATTGAAAAGTCCATGCCATCTATTGAGCTGTAGCCGAGGTATTGAAGTAAGTTGAAAGAGCCCAAAGCTAATAAACTTATGAAATAACAGTAATCAGTAATTATATTTAAAGTAAAAATAAAATAAAAATTCACTGAACAAAATCTATTAAACATATATTTATTATACCAAGATTATAAAAATTTAACATAATATATACTACTTATCATAGTGGATATTAGGAAAAATCTGCTTACTTTTTTTAATACTCATAGTAGATCCACTTGCTATGGGGGTCTCAACAGAATCTTTACAGGTACCGGGAATCCATTCACTGCTGGTACTAGACTGCTAAGAACTCTCTGCAATGTTTAAAACTGCAGGTTCTTCTAAGGGCTCCAGTGGTTCTACAAATTGCATAATATGTTCCTATAGTTTATCAACAATCTTACTGATAACTTTTTTAATTTGATTATTTAGGTATCTACATTTGATTTTATGAAAATTGTACATTTTAATGTTAAATAATGAATAATGCATATATTTAGAAATGAAATGTAAAAAGTACAATTTTCATGAATTTTTACACCAATTATTCTATAGGCTAGAAAATTCAATTTCTTATTAGATGACTAAGCACATACCTGGTAAAAGTAATGATGGTAAGACACCTTTCTTAAGTTTTTGATTTGGCCCAAAATCCTCTGGTTTAAAGTGGGAAGAGCAAACTCGACAATTTGTAAATATTTTTTAGGAGTCATTTCAGACTTGAAGAGGGAGTTTCCACAAAGATTGACCCACTTATCAAAGAGTACCTTTGATTTTTCAGGATTAGGAAAAGAATGCCTTTTCCCTAAACCCTTCCAACAATTTCTCATACAGCAATAAATTGCAGGCATAATTATTAACTCGGAGAATTTTATCACCTGCAAAACAATGGGGTCTTAAAATATTTAACTTATTAGATTGGGATTAGTAGGAGTGGAAGCATTGAATGTTATTACCAATTACTTACCAACAATATCTACGAATTGAGTAATAATAGTCTTCACACAGTTCACACTATAAAACAACTTAAAAGTCACAAAATATTAAATCAACAACAAGAAGCACCCACGTCTGTCTGTTTTTTGTCTGTCTTCCTTCGAAAGTTGACAGGTATAACGCATGCGCAATTCAATCATTAGCGCCTCTACCGGGCTTGAATCAACTAATTCATCGAACCAAGATGTATATATAAAGATCGCGGGGTATGGGTGGAATATTGAGATAAAAACCGCCAAATATTTCTTTTTATTTCACTCTAAACTGAAAAAAAGTGCGAACGCAACAGATACCCAACATCTGGTAACCATATTGGACGAATTATTGTTAGTCCAAGGTCCTAGGTTACCATAAAATCAAAACACAAAGATGTTTAAAAAGTTCTGGTTGCATTGTTTGCTTGTTTACACACAACTACAAAAGATATTTCTAGCAATTCACTAAGTTAAATGACAGCTTACGCACGAATTTCGAATTTTTTCATCCAGCGGCCATATTCTCGAATCTCGATCGATTATGTCCCATACGGGATGGCAAGAATATTTCATAAGAAATCTAAACATTCTCAAAAAATCAAAATTAGTAACGGGGAAACAATCTTGTTCCAGAATAATAGGTCTTAAAATATTGAAAATTTAAAGTTCCCTCCTAGAGTCACTCTTCGTCTGCAAGTGTGATAGATGAACGCAATAAGGCCGATACTGATCCTGACCACAATCCCTATTTACTTACCATTTTCAACATATTTGTGTACATTCAGAAAAAGTCAGAATTATTCGAACTTCGGTTATTTGATAAGGACAGGATGAGGAACAAACTC
>CAJUYH010008747.1:14997-27978 GCA_910591685.1 Galerucella tenella
GTTATATTTAATATGTTTAGCATAATTATATTTTTTATTTTGTTTTAGTTTGTATTAAAATAAAATAATGCTATTGTTTTATGTTTATTAGGGTTTCCTTATTAATAAAGTTATTTATATATCTATTTGATAAACTTTTTTTTATTTACAATTTCAATAACCCTATACCACTTACCACAAGTGTTTTGGGGGTTGTTTACATTTTTATTTCAGGTTTAAAATTTAATGAAATATACATAATTCATATTTATGGTTATTTGGCAGCACAGTGAAAATGTACTGCAAAATTGAGCAAGAAGAAAGGAATCTCTGTTTTATCCTTTTTTCGGAATTATTCAAGACATTTTCAATTTTTCAACACCCCAAAGTACCTTTCACGGAGTTCTTTGATAGATTCTGAATAAATTGACCGACTGGATTTCACACAATAGATCTCACAACTTTTTGCGATAGTGCAAGAGATAGACTTGTATTCATTTTAAATATCGCGCTATAAATTCTTTAAGCGACATCTAGTATACGTTTTAATCTTTAAATTTCGGTTCTGTGTAGGAAACTATCTACAAGCTTATTTCATAGACAACAGATGGCATTACGAATGGTGGCTTGATTCGTATAAAGCGAGTGTCCATTCTATCCGTATATATATATTGTTCTATGGTTGAGATATAATACCGGGTTCGCGTGCGACCAAAATTAAGGTGAAAAACGAGACTTGCGAAGGTCGAAATTCGAGACACGGTTCGGGAAAAAACAAGACAAAGCGAAATAGAGATGCCGAAGAATTATGTTAAGAAAGTGCGGCTATACACTGGAGAAGATATTAAGAAGGCGTTGGAGTTAATTGACAAAGGTGTTTCAACATTCAGAGCGGCTAGTGAACAATTCAAAATCGACAAGTCTGTGCTAACACGTCGAAGAGCTTACGCTGTAAGTACCCAAGGAAGGGAGACATCTTTATCACAAGAAGCAGAAAAGAACCTGGGCGAAAAAATAAAAATTATGGCAAAGTGGGGCTTTGCCTTAACAAAGGATGAAATTTTACAAACGGTACTGACGAACTGCATAGAAAATGACATTCGAACCACATTCAAAAATGGCAAGCCCGGAAATTATTGGTTCGGGCAATTCTGTAATCGTAATAGACTTAGCCAGAAGAAACTTGAACAGCTAGAGAAAAGTCGACGCATGGCAACCAGCGATCCCTTTATTATATACGGATTTTATGCAAAGTTGGAAGAAACCATCCGTCAGCTGAATTTGGAAGATTGTCCAGGCCAAATATGGAACTTGGATGAGACGAGCTTTTCATCAGATCCAAACAGAGTGAAGGGCGTTGCTGAAATAGGACAAAAAGAGCACAGAAACATATAGGGAGAAAATACAACAGTGATGGCATGCATTTCTGCTGCTGGTGTGTTGCTACCCAGAGTTGCAAAAATCCTAATGTAAAAAATAATGCATTTGCCATTTTTTTTTTCAAAGAAAATGTAATTCTGGTCCTTTGTGCATTGAAAATATATTTTCAATGTAAACATTTTCAATTCTCATTAAACGATTTAATGAGTAGTGTAACAATGCAGTATCCATTAAAAAATTATCAATGAGTAACGAAACATACATTATTCATTAAAAAAAATGTGTATCAATGACATTGGTCATTAAAACAATACAAATCTCAAATAAGTTTACTTTTAGAAACTTCCAGATCAAAAATGAATCACATTTTTCACTTGAAATACTTTAGTGATTTTTTCCCACTGGACTAAGGGTTAATAGAAATCTAACTATTGTATTGGTCTTTAAGATGAATTTTTCAAGAAAATTTTCAATTTCTGAAAAAATTTTGAATTTTCGAAAAAATTTTCGATTTTTGATAGAATTATTAATTTTTTTTGAAATTTTCAAATTTCAGGAAAATTTTCGAGAGAATTTTCAATTTTTGAAAAATTTACAATTTTTGGGAAAAATTTGAATTTTCAAAAAAAATTTCGATTTTTTATAAAATTTTTAATTTTTGAAAAAATTTTAAATTTCCGAAAAAAATTCTCAAATTTTGAGATCATTTTTGCTATTGGTCAAATTTTTTTCAATTCTCGGAAATCAAATGTTAAATTCAATGAAAATAAAAAAAATCGAAATCTTGCAAAATTCAGTCGATGGAATAATTATTATCGAGGAATTCTTGTTTTACCTTGCGTCACCCATACTAACTTATCTTTCATCAAGCAGTAACATTGGCCCTCCTCCCATCCTAACTTATCTTTCAATCAAGCAGTAGCAAAATTTTTTAAAATTTGTATCATCAGTACAAATACTCTTATTCCTCTAATCTACCAAAAAGTAAAATAAATGACTAGAAATTATTTTTTACTTGACCAAAATGAGCTGTGAAATACTCATTTTCAACCCATTGAAAATAAAAGAAAAAATGAGTAATGAAACAAAATTACATTAATTATTTAGACAAAAAATTGTAATGAAAAATTTTTCATTACTCATTAAGAATTAAAATTTTAAGGGTACTTACTAAAAATACATTGTTCATTAAAAAAAATTTAATGGAATTAATTTAATTCATCATTAAAAAAAATTAATGAGTAATGGAAATTGAATACATTACCCATTATGAAAAAAATGAGCAATGTCATCGCATTGAAAAAAAAATGCATCATTTGCAACTCTGTTGCTACCACCCCTAATAATTTTTCAAGGGGCTCATTTGTGGAGTAGCTGGAAAGGTTAGAGATACCTACTGCCTTTTTAAAATTGTACGATTGAATTGTCTTTTAATTACAGGGACTGAAGATTTGCCAAATACCTTCTACGCGTGTTCTGAAAAAGGCTGGATGACGACAAATATTTTCCAAGAATGGTTCCAAAAGTTTTGTACCTTGATTAGGAAGAGGCCTCAAATAATCATCATAGACGGCCACGTTACCCATTTAGATAAGGGCACAATCGGACTAGCAATTAAGGAAAATATCACGTTATTAAGACTGCCAGCACATACAACTGATGTCTTGTAACCGTTGGACAAATGCTGCAGTAGTAGGTATATATCTGGGTAGTTATATAGTTTTGTACTGAACATCAGTGATGTATATTTCACAGGTAAGTGAAACTTTCTATGTATAGTTTGACATAAAAATGTCCAGTGCATAGGGGAGGGTGGTACTAAGTAAGACGGCGTACCAAGTGGAACAATCAGAATAACTATTTAAATTTCCCTCCAAATTACGTTTACTGTCAGTGAGTTGTTGACATTCATAAAGCAAAACGTTCTGCCACTTTATAGATTGTTTTAGATGATTTTTACAGTATTTTTATACAAAAACTAATTTCAAGATAAGTTAGTTACTTTCTTATATCGATGTATTTTACTGTATAACATTTGTTTCATAGAATTTTGTGAATGTGATGTGATATTTGTAATATTTGGTTGCTAACCTTACTTTCTGTATGATCATAGACATTGATATTAACAAAGATATTCTTTTTGAGGTCGTTCGTGTTGTGGCATCAGAATGTACCAAGTGAGACTGTCTTAATTAGTACCATAATATAATTACGCAAATATATATCACTATATAATAATTCTCACTTTACTATTAAATTTATAATTTCCTAATAGATCGGTACATTTTTTTACATATGCCGCGGAATCCTAAGCAAAGAAAAATTGGCAATACAAGTGCTGAAACCATGGAACATGCAGTTAATTTAAGGCGATTTTCAGCCTGGAATAATTATCACTTGGTTTTAACCAATGCATTTCTGCGGTCGCGGTTTTAACCAAAGTAGGGGAAATTGTGACGTCAAAAATCAGCTGATTTGCTTTTGGTATTTACCACTTATAACCAATTATAACCCAGCTTTGGACTTGTGTTATTCTTTCGGTTACAGCTTTTGAGGTTATTTCGGGAAGCCGTTAACTTTTGGGTTTTGGGGCATATTTTGTGCAATTGAAGCCAAAGAAGTATACAAATTATCCCTTAATCATGAAGGAGTAGAGGTGTTAGTTGAAGTTGATGACCTGGAGACAGCAACCAATTTGCTTAACGGTAAGTTTTCACTATAAACTTTAAGGCAATTTTCTGCCAGTATGTCTTTTATCCCAAAAAGGATATTTGTAAGGGCCCACAATTTTCTGGTATTCTTATTGGCAAAAACCTTTAAAAACAGAAGTTTTTCGGGCATTTTATTATTTGATTTAGATCCGGTAGCAGCACAACAGTATGTTCGGCATCTTAAGCAGAATCAATTGACTCCGGTTCTAGAACATGATCAGACAGAACTGGCTTTTGCTGTGGAAGAACAGATTCCAGAGGCACAGGCTCTAAGGGAAGAGGTTTTGACAAAAAAGTCTGTCATTTGGTCAACAAAGGAAACAACTAAATCTGACCAGGAGGCCACAATTCTGCTCTTAGAGCTTCGGAAAAAATGGTCAAATCAGTTTGCAGATAAGATGACCAGAAAGGCTAAATTGTGGGCTGATATTGCAAAGGCCATTATAAAAAAAGGATATAACTTATAAGTTAAAATTGGATAGATTTAAAAAACACTTTCAACGTTAAAAGAGGATGCTAATTGTTCATTTGTTTATAGTACTGCTCCGTAACGATTTATTTAGTTTATTAGACATAAAAAAGTTTTCTTATTGTAGTAAGCCCAGTGAGTATTGGATTTTTCAGTATAAGCATTGGGTTTCTGTTTAGTATAAGAGATATTATGTAATATACCTACTTAGTCGCTGTAGTCTAGTCTGTACACTGCTAGTACCTACTGCTTTGGAGTAGCCTGTCATCTAAGATGCTAGTAGTTTGTATATATTAAATAAAAACAAGTGTTCAAAGTAATAAATATATTTTTTATGGACATTAAAAAATAATAAAAGTTCTTATGAAATCTGTACCAAGACTCATTAATTCCTTTTTTTACTGCCTATAATCAAATAGATTATTAGCTATCCCATCTCGTTTTTTTCGTGCAGCTAATTCCGCTCTATCCTGAACACCAGGCTGAAAATGGTTTGTTTCATTGAATTGTTCATCCCATTCATCTTCATTGAAAAGGCAAAAATTGTGCAAAATGCAGGCAGCCATGGTTATTTCAATAGCTTTAAATATACTGTAGGTATTTATATATTGGATTCGCCTCCAGCGCCCTTTTATAATTCCAAATGTGTGTTCGACTTTTACTTTGTCCTGACTTAAGCAAAAGTTGTGGTGTTTTTGTACTCTGGTCAGATTGTCGCCCTTAAATGGAGTCATAAGCCAGGTACGTAGACTAAATGCATTATCTCCAATTAAGTGAAACTCCCTGTTCATGAAGTACATGTTTGGACCATGCCTCACAATATTTTGAAATAGTGATGAATTTTGAAATACCTGAAAACAAAAAAAAACATTTGTTTTATAAATTCAATCTTTTTTATTGTGTGGTAAATTTCGTCAAGTATTTTTAGATAGTTCATTGAAAAAATACTAATTAAATCTTTAAATTTAACTTTTAGTTAGTTCAGTTATCCATTTATTTTTTTCACACTTTTTTTTAATTGATGAGATGAGATGAGACTTTCAGCTTTTATAATATGTACCGCAAACCTAGTGCAAAAATATTTCTCACTTTTGTAATTGTTAAAAAAGTGTGTAGCAGATTTTTTTATTAAAGATATTATTATACCTTCCGCTTTTCGCACCTACCCTAGAGTCGTGTGCTGATCCAGAAAAACCAGCAAATATGTAAGTGAGCATACTTTTGAAATCACAAATTGCCATTAGATTTATGGAACGGCGTCTATATCTATCTATATAGATTTCCTGGTGTTCAGTTTCGACTTTTATAAATATATGTGTGCCATCTATGGCCCCAGCAACACCTGAAAACAAAATTGTTGTTTCATAATACAGTTGTATGCAGGGTTGTATGTTTGTATTCAAAAGTGTTGGTTGGTTTCTGCATAAGCGAGCCAAAGCCAAGAAATTCTTACCTGGATAGTGTGTAAATCCTCTTGCTATTGCCTGTATCTCATTAACAGTTTTGGGAAATCTAATATACTGCCTAACAAACAAAATACAATACCTTGTTGACAATCAGCATAACTGTTTTTGGACACACATTAAAAACAGTTCCTATGGTCAACAAAGTGTCTTGAGTGGCCATATACCACACATATATCAGGACACATCCTACTATATCTACAGGAACGTGACCTCCGTATATTCTTTGGATAAAATTTTTGTTTGATCGATTCTACCAATGGCTTCAACCAGTTTAAAGAGAGTTCTTTTCCTCATTGGAAATATAAATTGTAAAACTGGTAATCATTATAGTCATTTAAGTATTTCTCAGTATTAAAAAGTTTCATTGGATTTTCTCGAATAACAGATGCTGTTGGTAATGCAATGTTTGTATTTTCTTGAAACCACTGGAGAGCCTACAAGCGTACACCTATGAAAATTGTGAGCACTGCCTCATGGCACCAAATAAAGTTCTGTCTTTAAACCGACCCTTATCATGCAACTATATATAGTAAATAAAAAATAGATTCACTCACTGTAACTCACCATGTTTAGATCATCCCCAAAAAAATCTCTTCGATCTTATATAAAAACAAGAGATTCCGCACTATTTTTTGTACTTAAACAAAACAACAAAAATAAAGCAACATAACACTACACTGCAATAACCAATTCATTTCAGCGGTCAGTTCGTTGGGTTATGATTATTGAGTGGTGGGGAGATGTGACGTCACAGTTAGCTGTCAAAGTTGTCAACCACAAGAATAACCACGGTAGTATTCATTCCAGGCTGAAAATCGCCTTTAGTCTGCAATGAAAATTTATCGCTGAGAGTTTCTGCTGACCGCTGCAATATAAAATTTCAAACGTTAGCGTGGTATGTAAGAAAAAAGATAAGCCTGATGCGATAATGGAACCAAATAATCGGCATAGAGTTTTTAAACCTGAACAAGAAAAACTACTTGCTGATTATCTTATAACTTGCAGTAAAATTGCTTACGGATTGACAGTAGAGGCTACAAGAAAGCTAGCTTATGAGTTTACGATTAAAAATAATTTAGATATCCCTGTGTCCTGGGAAAACAACAAAATGGCTGGTGAAGATTGGCGTAGGGCGTTCATGAGAAGAAATAATGAGATTTCCATTCGGAAACCAGAAGCATGTAGCTTATCACGTCTAACCTCGTTTAATGTAGGTACACAATGTTAAAATATTTTTTGATAATTTGACCAAGATTATGAAGAAATACCCTAGTTTTGCAGACGGTTCCCGTATTTACAATTTAGATGAAACTTACACCCAAACAGTTCAAAGTCCAAAACGAATTGTTGCTCCCAAAGGAGTAAAACAGGTTTATCAATCTACAAGTGGTGAACGGGGGGAAACAGTCACAATGTGTGGAATAATTTTGGCATCTGGAACATTTTCACCGCCGGTACTTATATTTCCCAGGAAAAACTTTGAAAATCATATGCTAAAAGATGGTCCACCAGGTGCTTCAGGTTTTGCAAACCTAAGTGGATGGATGAATTCAGAAATTTTCTTGTATGTTTCAAATCATTTTATTGTTCATCAAGAAACTGAAAATAAAGAAAATCAACCTGGTCCATCAGGAGAAGGAGTAAAAATACACAACAAAAATGTTCCTCCTGCTGAAAAAACACCTCCAAAAAAATACGCAAATAGCTCAAACTAGCTTTATTTTACCCGAAGTTATTCAAGGATTTCCTAAAGCATTACCCAGAAAACAAATTAGAAAGGGAGAAGAAAAAGGAAGAGTAAGGGAAGAAGTAAAATAATAACGGAAACGCCTGAGAAGGATAAACTGATAGAAAAGGAAAAATGAAAAGAATTAACTGAAAAAGTTAAGCAAAACATAAGTGAGTTACAGAAGGGGGACCTAAGAAACTGCGTTAAAAGATTAAGAAGGCAAAGGAACGGGATTTGACAGACACTGATACCTCTAAAGATTCCGAATATGAAACGTTTTCTGATACTGAAGACTGGGTATCCGATGATGAAACTGAAGATACCGTTGTGACCAGGGCAGATGTATCAGTGGAAACATTTGTTTTAATTAGGTTCCCAGAACAAATTTATTTTATCTCAAAAGTTAGAGGAGTGTCTAACGATGAGTTCGAAGTGTCTTTTCTTCGTAAGAGCCTTAAATTTTCGAACTGCTTTGTGTTTCCAGATATACCCGATACATCTTTTGTTGCGTTGAATGATATAGCAATGGTATACTTCCAGATCCTGTTCCAGGCACTACAAAGCGACAGTCTAAATTGTACAAATTCAGAATTAATTTCAGCTCGATTAATATTCGCTAAAAAAAATTATTTGATTTTTCTAATTTTATACTGAAGGTATATAATATTGTATGCCTCAGTTGATACTTTTGTTAGTCTCACTTGGTACACTTTCCGGTACTAAATGAGACAAGCACTTGAGAAAAATATATTTTATTTTGCTTATTTTTGTGGTTAGTTTCTTCTTTGTGTATAATTCAGAAAGCGGAGAGATTATACTATAAAATGAAATGAAAAGAAAACAGATGTAGGTATAGAGAAATAAATGAATCGGAGTAAAAAATGTTAATTTCGTCTCACTTAGTACTCCTCCCCCCCTAGTATCTTCAAAATAACTGAAAATGAGTTTTTAATTTTGGATCAGGTGAACATGGTGTTTCAATAGAAGCAGCGTAAAATAAATGTGTTGAGTTTTTCTACTTATTATTCCCATCTCATCATATAACACATAACCCTAAATGTTAGGTATGTACCCTAAGGTTAATGTTCGTTATTTTAAATTTAAGAATTAAAGGAATCCTTGTGGTTTGTTAAACAAAAATTAATGAATATATCAATAAATAACTTAATAAACAATTTGGAGGACTGTAGAAAACATCTATATTTAAAAAAGCTAGTAAAAAATTGAAATGAGGTAATGAATTGAAGTAATGAGGGAAATTAAGTACTAAATAATTTCAATGATTTCCAAATTTCAGATAGCAACCATAACTGCTGCAGGAATTTTGATATTCTCATTCAGTTGATGAGTTAACTAAACTTGAATGTCAGAGATTTAAAGGAGACTTTCTATAATAAACAGAGTTTTTGGGGGTGTCTTCATCTTAAATGCGACATGAAACTTTTGCACAAAATAAAAAACATTAACGCCTCCCCAATAACAAATTAATCATTACAACTAATTTTGTTACTTTTTACATCTCTTCCAGTTTCTGCTCTCCTAATACAAATAAAAATCCCCAAAACGAACTATCAGGAGAGCAGAAACGCGAGGAGGTGTACAAAACATCAGAACTAGCTAAATTTGCTAGATTGGAAGATTTTGTTACTTTTTACACCTCTTCACGCTTCTGCTCTCCCAATACAAGTAAAAATCCCCAAAATGAACTATCAGGAGAGCAGAAACGCGAGGAGGTGTACAAAACATCAGAATTAGCTAAATTTACTAATTTTGTTACTTTTTACATATCTTCGCGTTTCTGCTCTCCTAATACAAGTACAAATTCCCAAATTGAACTATCAGGAGAGCAGAAACGCGAGGAGGTCAACGAAACATCAGAATTAGCTACATCTACTAATTTTGTTACTTTTTACATCTTTTCGCGTTTCTGCTCTCCTAATACAACTAAAAATCCTCAAAATGAACTATCAGGAAAGCAGAAACGCGAGGAGGTGTACAAAACATCAGAATTGGCTAAATTTACTAATTTTGTTACTTTTTACATCTCTTCGCGCTTCTGCTCTCCTAATAAAAGTAAAAATCCCCAAAATGAACTATCAGGAGAGCAGAAACTCGAGAAGTTGTACAAAACATTAGAATTAGCTTAATTTACTGATTTTGTTATTCTTTACATCTTTTCGCGTTTCTGCTCTCCTAATACAACTTAAAATCCTCAAAATGAACTATCAGGAAAGCAGAAACGCGAGAAGGTGTACAAAACATCAGAATTAGCTAAATTTGTTACTCTTAACATCTCTTCGCGTTTCTGCTCTCCTAATAAAAGTAAAAAATTCCCAAAATGAACTATCAGGAGAGCAGAAACGCGAGGAGGTGTACAAAACATCAGAATTTGTTAAATTTACTAGATTGAAAGATTTTGTTACTTTTTACACCTCCTAATACAAGTACAAATTCCCAAATTGAACTATCAGGAGAGTAGAAACGCGAGGAGGTGTACAAAACATCAGAATTAGCTACATTTACTAATTTTGTTACTTTTTACAATCTTTTCGCGTTTCTGCTCTTCGAATACAAATGAAAATCCCCAAAACGAACTATCAGGAGAGCAGAAACGCGAGGAGGTGTACAAAACATCAGAATTAGATAAATTTACTAATTTTGTTACTTTTCCTCTTCGCGTTTCTGCTCTCCTAATACGAGTAAAAATCCTCAAAATGAACTATAGAAGAGCAGAAACGTGAGGAGGTGTACAAAACATCAGAATTAGCTAAATTCACTAATTTCCTTACTTTTTTACATCTCTTCGCGTTTCTGCTCTCCTAATACAAGTAAAAATCCTCAAAATGAACTATCAGGAGAGCAGAATCGCGAGGAGGTGAACAAAACATCAGAATCGGCTAAATTTACTAATTTTGTTACTTTTTACATCTCTTCGCTTTTCTGCTCTCCTAATACAAGTAAAAATACTCAAAATAAACTATCAGGAGAGCAGAAACGCGAGGAGGGGTACAAAACATCAGAATTAGCTAAATTTGCTAGATTGGGAGATTTTGTTACTTTTTACATCTCTTCGCGTTTCTGCTATCCTAATACAAGTAAAAATCCTCAAAAATGAACTATCAGGAGAGCAGAAACGCGAGGAAGTGTACAAAACATCAGAACTAGCTTAATTTGCTGGATTGGGAGATTTTGTTACTTTTTACATCTCTTCGCGTTTCTGCTCTCCTAATACAAGTAAAAATCCTCAAAATGAACTATAGAAGAGCAGAAACGTGAGGAGGTGTACAAAACATCAGAATTAGCTAAATTCACTAATTTCCTTACTATCAGGAAAGCAGAAACGCGAGGTGTACAAAATATAGGGAGTAACTAAATTTTCTCGACCCGATTTCTGTTTCTTATTTCAGACCATCCTTTTTCCCATTCTGTTTTCGTACTAGTTATTTGAGGGAGGTTTCATTTTTGACGGAAAAGACCGGAAAGCGAAGCCTAATAATTCATATAAAAATAGGTGGCGCTATCTATCAATTGGTAGCCAAACTAAAAGCTACACTAGCTAAAAATCAGTCAGGAAGTAAGCTACGCGTCACTGTCTTTTCCACCAAAAGAGTCCATTAAAGAAAAACAAATGTAATTTTTTAAACTTTTTTTATTAGAACCAAGGCAAGTTAATTAACAATATGTGAATATTTAAAAAATACATAATGAATGCTTAGCCATTGTACTTTGGAAAAGTGTACACTTCAAGCAGGATGATACTTTGAAGGTTCTTTAAAATAGCCGATACAGTTATTCAAGTATTTTCCTTCTTCCCAATTCCTTGAAACAAATGGACTATTCCTAACGATATCATCTGGGATCCTAAAAAAATAACATGATTAGTAAAATCCAGTAACAACAAACTGATGTTACATATATTTATCAGTGAACATTTCTCATCTGATAAAACCATGCATATTTCCAAACATTTTATATGAAAAGAAGTCATTATAATATATACACAGAATTGTAAAAAAGAACATGATCAGCCATTTCCAATTACTAATGGGACGCACCGTCAATTATGTCCTTTTCTAAACCCTATTCCTACACTTTTCGTACACACAATTTACAGAAAAATGCAAATCAACATAATCGGAAGCTTCCAATTTCTAATGGTCGTAACTAATTATGTTTTTTTTTCATTTTTGTGTAATTTTGGAATGAAACGTCAAGAAGAATTTAATGTGTTAGGAGATTTGGGAAAAATTTAACTGACAAAGGTCCCTTGCATTCTTGGTAATATTTAAAATTATAAATTATATGTAACTAGGTTATAATATACTATACAATTTATTTCATTTTAGAACTATTAATTTGTTATAGCACAGTTAAATTCACAATATTTTCAATTCAACAATAAAATTCTATCATTAGAGGAAGAAGATAGAACAAAAACACCTTCTATCTATTTTAAATCAAGCTAAGGTAGATTTTGTAAAATATAATTCGCAAAGATGAAGTACAAAATTATATTCTAATAAAAGATGTATTTTTCATGAAAATAAACTCTATTCGCTTAGGTCCATTGATATCCGTGCCTTGGAGGGTTGGATGAGAGAGGCTGAAAGTGGTTCACCCCTAATCTCTCATGCAAGCTTCTGGGAAGGGGGTTTTCCACCCGACACGGCGCGTCCCAATGGCTCATAGGGTGTCTCCATGTGGCGTGGTCGGTCATGGTACTCAGAGATGTAAGGGTTGCATGACCGACCAACCTCATGGATAAGCAATGAATAAGGCTCCAGCATGGGAAACCGAATAATTGCTCGCGGATCAAAAGTAAACCTCGATGAAAAACCAACAACATAGGGGAGGCGGCTATGTTGGGTGAGTTAAGCGATGGTAGCTACTGCGTCCGGAGGCAACCGTTGAGAAAAGCCTAGAGGAGTAAACCTCGATAAAAAACCACTAGCATAGGGAAGGCAGCTATGCTGGGTGACTGAGCAGCGGCTGCTACTGCATCCGGAGGTAACCGGTAAAAATTCCTAGAGGAGTAAACCTCGATAATAAATCCCCACTACTAAGGTGTAAGGCATCGTGCTGAGGGTATGGAAGGTGCGAGGGTTAGAACACCGCAAACGATCCCCTTGAAGTACCTGGCGGAACTCCATTGTATCTAGCCTTAGCGAGGTAAGGGCGCACTGCCTCGCTGGACTGATTTTTCGGCCCTACTCGTGGGAACTCTATGGACAAAACACAAAAAAAAGG
>CAJUYH010008748.1:0-14897 GCA_910591685.1 Galerucella tenella
AAGAACACGCGGCCTTGCCTGAAGAATTTTGGAATTCGGTGTTTTTTCCGACGAGACAAGGATTTGTTTGGTACAAGATAGCCATCGAATACGTGTGTGGCGGGATCCAACGAGAGCTGCTCAGCTTGCCCATGCTCGCCCCGTGCCGCCCTTCAGAGGAGGAAGTGCTATGTTTTGGGCTGGTATCGCACAGAATTAATTCATGTGGAGGGAACGACGACTGGTGATAGGCATCTTAGAGAGATTCTACATCCTCACGTGAGACTATGGCGCGCAGCTGTTGGCAATTCCTTCGTTTTTATGGACGATAACGCCCGACCTCATCGGACCAGAGCTGTAAATGAGTATCTTGAAACTGAAGGGATCAATCGTTTGAACTGGCCTGCCCTATCTCCTGACATGAATCCCATAGAACATGCTTGGGACATGCTTGCCAGGACAGTGGCACCACGCAGAAATCCACCCAGGAGTGTACAAGAGCTTGTTCATGCGGCCCAAGAAGACTGGCGAAATATTCCTCAACAGAATATCAATAATTTGGTAAACAGCATGGGCAGGCGACTTCAAGCTTGCATAAGTTCTACAGGTGGAAATACTCTTTATTAAAAGTTCTCATGCAGGTTCTCACTTAACCTTTTCTTTAAAAAGAATCAATTTGTATTCAATTTATCTAATTTCTAAGAATACTTTTTATGTTTAAAGCAAGTTTATTATTGGATAATAAAATTTTTTGACAAATATACACGTTTTTTTTTATTGAAACCAATTATTTGATTAATCTCTGATCCATTTATAATGAACACATTTTTTTTCGGAGATTTAGGGTGATGCAAAAATTTTAAATCTATGTGTATTATTAGCTATATGTTTATGAAAATTATATTTATCTACTCTCTTCTCTTAACTTAAGATATTTTCCATTGATTTAAGCACATTTTCCAAAAATTTAACCACCCTGTATATGTATATATCAAGTTATTTATAGTGTGTTTTAATGTTGTAGGTGGAACAAGCGGGAAGACAATATTTGATAATCAGCCAGTCCAAGCTAGCAGTGATATTTCAAAAATACGCCAGAGAAATTTGTAAATAACATGTTGATGATTAAGAAGCGTTACATTTCGGTCGTCACAATTTTGTCACATCGCTATTTATGTCTAATAGCAAACGAAAGAGTCTGCCTAGCTAATTTCCCCATGTGTACGGGTCGCCACTGATGGCCGTCGACGGCTTTGTGTGTACGGCCCATTTCCGCCGAGTTTTTGGCTCCGGCACTTCGACCAGGACTATACTTATCTATGTCTGTATACTCCTCCCTGGATTTCTCCATCTCACCGTCGCTGACGACATCGAGCCGAGCTTGTTATCCGATTCCATCAATGAAAATGACTCCAGACGTAGTAAGTAACAAACATTTTATTCAATCAGCTCAAACGATTTATTATCAGTTCACCCCAACGGGTGTTAAGAATTTCCTGTACGTAAATATCTGCACTCATAAAGAGAAGAGTATATTTGTTTATTCGTAATGTTTTATAATAAAGGTTTATTCTGACGGGTTGTCTCAATAATAATAACTCTCAGTCCTTTATTTGAGACAATAATTTGTTTTGTAGTTTTATAATAATAGCAACCTTGATAACCTAGAAAATATTTACAGACTTCTAGGACCCCAGCGAGAGGGTGTAATTGAATATATTCCATGTTTTTATCGAGTCATTTTTATTGAGACACTTGGTATATACAGGGTGTACCAACCTTACGACAAACTTCGGTATATGGGTTATTTTTAGAGATATCAAAAAATGTTATTAACAAAAATAGTATAGCATGTACAAAAAGTACGAGGAGTAATAAACCCTAATTAAGTATGCAAAACCTTCACAGGGAGCACCATGAAATTTTTGATAAATCTCTTACTTTAAATTACATTTCTTCCGTAAATCTAAAAACCAGGTAGATCGACCCCGTATTTGTTTCAGTTGTAGCAAAATTTAGGGTTTCTTCATTGTTAAAGGATTAGCAGATAAGCAATAACGCAATGCAGTGGTGTGTATTTTGGGAAAAAAATACGTTTTAAATTATAATATAATAAAAAATGAAAAGAAATAATTATTGGAATACATTTATTACTTACATTTTATTCTATATCTGACTCGGAAGAGGAAGAATCGTTGTTGACATTAATAATAATAGGGTCGATTAAATCATCACAAATATTGTCAATTTTCCACATATTTGCCCCTACTTTGATAACATGCTCGATACAGTTTGTCCAATTTTCCTTACTAACATGACTTACAGCACTCTCAAACAATTTCACAACATCGTTTATTTTAAAAGTAGTATTTTTTTTTCCAACTTCCCCCTTTACCTGAGCCCATATTAATTCTATGGGATTAAGTTCACAATGATAAGGGGGAAGTCGAAGAACTGATATACCACGAGAAGAAGCCATTTCTTCTACAATGTAGGTTTTGTATTTATTCTTGTTCATTTTTGCAATTCTGTAAAGTTCTTTCCTTAGTGGATCTTTTGGAAACTTAATATTTTTCTAAATAAGCCACTCCAAAAGATCTGCTTTACGCCAACGACTTGTGGGCAATGCTTTTTTTTATTAAAATTAGTACATCCCGTTACCTCTGACCTAAATCGTATATTCTTTAGCATAGCTGCAACTCATTCGTTCAATACAAAATGTACCTTACGGTATACCCTCTTAAAATATATTTTGGTACGTCTATGAAATCTACTTAAATTAATGATTTATTACTCCTTGTCCTTTCTATATAGACTATAGATGTGTTGAAGGTCCATATTTTGAAATTATATCGTACTATACAAAGTGCTGCATAACTCCGTTACAAACCAAAGATATGCATTTTTAAATGGGAACCCCTGTATATTATTATAACCAATCCGAATTCGGTATAATATACAAGGGTTCCCATTTGAAAAATCATATGTTTGGTTTGCAACAGAGTTATGCAGCACTCTGTATAGTTCGATATATTTTTTGATATCTCTTAAAATAACCCATAAACCGAAGTTTGTCGTAAGATTGGTACACCCTGTATAAATACATCTTTAATGTATTCGCTTAGAAGTTACAACGGGTATAAAATTACTAAAAATAAGAAAAAAGTGGTATTTTTTTGTAATTTGGTTCCCCACTGTATTATTTTCCAAAATTATTAATTCAGTCAATGTCATCTCGCATAGTGTTTACTAATCCTGAATAAAATTATTCAAACGTTTATTTTTAGCATTTATGTGTAGAAATATCACTTCCAGGATAAAAGTACTGTTTTCTGAAATGTCAGTGTTAGAATATGCGTCGTATTTGTTTATTGCTTGATTGTTGGTGCGGAAGTTTTCATTTGCAATTATACTGACCGGCCGAATTTTGTCATTTAATAATAATATTAAATTGAATTATGTAAATGTTTTTTTGTTGATAAATTAACTCCAATGTTAAAATGTCATATATCTGGAAATGTTATTGTCACTTTGACATCGATAAAAAAGGTGCTCCTTTTTTATCGGATAAAAACTTCTCTTCCTCAATATCTAGTAAGCGGACGTCACTTTTACACAATGACAATGAGTCGCAAGTTTGGTTACTTATACCTAATTTCAATATTCTGTCGTTAATTGATCTTGCCAAAAAACACTCGAGCTTTTCTTTTATCAGATAAATTTCTCTTTAACTCAAAGTTTTGCCAATCACTAAATTTGCTCGAAAAACTGACATTAGATAAAATCGCTCCACCTTCGGTGTCGCGATTTTATCATGTCAGTTTCTCTCGTAAAGTGATTGGCAAAACTGTTTCGTTGCAAAGAGAAATTTATCCGATAAAAAAAAGCTCTTGTGTTTTTACTGTTGATAAAAATAACCGACAATTAAATGTTTGATAATTGCTGTCAAAAAATCAGATAAGTCTAATTTGATAATAAAGAAACAGGAAATGACGACAAGGTCCAAGGAATTGAAAATAATGAGGAACCAAAACTCACGATTACATCCTCTTGTTGAGTCTGCATCCTATCCGTAACACCAAACATTATTAAAATTTCAATTTCTTCACTTTCAGTTGTAGTCATTTTAACAAAACCATTTGTTAAATATCATTTGATGAATTAGATTAAAAATACGGAATTGTACTTGAATATTTATGACAGCTGTCAACGTCAAATTAAAAAAAATGACAAGAAATACTCTTAAATGTTTTAGAGTGTCTAGGATTATTTTTATGTAAGTATTAAGTGGATAGGTGTAATATTGAGTCCGCAAATTGAAAAAAGGTATCGTTAAAAATACTTGCACCGACCCTACAAAATACAAATAAAACAGAACACAGAGATGCTGCAAATGCAATACGCAAATATACAGATGGCTCAAAAATGAAAGAAGGCTCAGGATGTGGAGTTTACTCCAGAGCACTAAGCCTAAGGATTAAGTGGGAAACAATACCACCCTGGTTCAAATAGAACTCGCTGGTATCTCAATTGCCACAAAAGAACTGACCAGAAAAGGAATTTCTGGCGAAAACATAACAATCTGCACTGATAGTAGACAAGCCCTATTATCCTTGAATAGACAACGTGTTATATCGAGGCTAGTACTAGAGTGCCACCACGACTTAGCTAACGCCTCGGCAGGTAACTATATTATCCTGAGGTGGGTTGAAGGACACGACAAGAGTAAAGGTGACACTTACGGCCTAACGACTTCGACAATTGCGGAACTAGCCAAACGTTACACCCATGCTCAATCCCTTAAGAGATGGAATGGAATCGAAGGATGCCGTCTTGCCAGGATCACCCTGGGCGACCCTGGGAAGCTGGCGCCGAAGAAATATTTGGCGATGACCAGGAAAAATCTACGTTTAACAGTAGGATTTCTGACTGGCCACTGTCAACTGAGGAAACACCTCCATACTATGGGGCAAGTGGACACACCTCTATGCAGGATGTGTGAACAGGAAGATGAAACTGTCTAGCATGTCTTATGCGAGTGTCCGGAGTTATCGTCAATAAGAGAGTGTGTGTTCGGTGAGTCTTGGCCTACACCTGCCGATATAAAGGAGATGTCTCCTAGTGACCTGTCCACTTTCCTGGAAAGGACAGGATGGACGATGACCTAGGACTCCTTAAAAAATTGAATTTTTTGCGTTACTTTATGGATACACCCTATATTTTAGGTATTTAGAAAACAGACAAATAATTAAATGTACATAGTAAGGGCTGGAACCATATATTTAGTAATTCTGGGAAAACCCTGCCATAAATTTGACAAATTCCTTATTTATCACTACGTGCTTAACGAGTGTAATTTAATTAATAAAAAATATAACAGACTAATTGAATTGAATTTTTTCAACAGTATGACGTCAAATATTATCTGTAATAACATGACGTACAACCGCTTTTTGTCCATAATTTAAATGGAAAATTCCTCGTCGCTATCAATTTTTTTTACGTGAAGCTTTTAATGTACGGTATGGTATATTATTTAGTTTAAAATAAATATACCTTTGCCTACAAACTGCTTCCAATCAACCCATTGTTTAAAAAATGCTATTCAAACACATGGAACGAACTGGTTAGGGAATAAAAGTAGAATGAAAAGACATTGGGTGATTTATATTGTTAGAATATACAGAGTGCGGCATGGAAAACGAAACATTGAATATCTTCCAGGTCTTTTGTAAAAAATGCAGTGGCAGGTTGATTTTTATTCCAAAGGGGACATATTCCTATCATATAATCAACTGTAACACGTCCCACCTCTAAGATCCAATTATTAACAGATTAAGTATCTAATAATATATATATAGTGTAACTCCAATTTTAAGTTAGAAGTCGCAATTTAATATAAGCGACGCTCTGGCAAAGATTACAGAATAAAAATATAAGATGTTTCACTCGTTCGAATTTATCGCGTAAAGCATCGATGCCGCTGGTGACTAGGATGGTACAGTACGTTGCTACGTCCTTACTTGCATTTAATTTGGCATATTATACGGGACGTCGCCCGTCGAGCGCTGTTATTTTAGAACGGTGTTTATTGGTTGTTCGTCGGCAGGTGTAGGCCAAGACTCAAAGGAGATGTCTCCTAGTGACCTGACCACCTTCCTGAGAAGGACAGGATGGACAATGACCTAGGAGGACAACTCCTCGGGAGGATGTACAATGGGTCACATGTGGCCTAAGTGCTGTGAGCCTACACACTCACCCTCCCCACTCTACAGATACAGATACAGATTGGTTGTTCGTGTTTTATATTTATGTTGTATAGATTTTTTAAATTTATTAATTAATTGTTGAAATGAGCAAAAAGTCATATTAATATTTTTCTCTTTAATAGCAAAGCTTAAACACTAAATATTTTGTAATATTTGCTAATACAAAATTACGGATTTATTTTTATGATAAGGATATTATACAGTGCTTTTCAGATAAAAGTATCCACCTTTAATAACTTTTGTAATACTGGTATTTAGAAAAAATCCAAAAACACGTCAATTTATGTTGGAAGGGGCAAGCATTCTGGCTTATTTAAACTTACTGGAAAAGCCACCCCCTCACCCCTAGCAGCATCCCCTTTATTTTTTTAAATTACTTTTCATATTTTTTATGTAAAATTTGGATACTCCTCTTTGAGCTGATTTCAAAAATGTATAATACTTGTAGGTTAAAGTGGTTAGTTTATGAGATAAACAATTTTTCTTTTAAGAGCACAAATTTTACTTATTTTTTACTTTCACCTTATTTGCCTGTACTAAAATGGGTTGTACAACAGTTCAAACTCTTTAATCTTTTTAACTGTGCTATTTATTCTACTTAGAAAATCCAAACAACAAAAAACTCTACTTTTTATTAAAGTTTGACATTGTCAACTAGAATTTGTAGTCACTATTGATAGTGTAATTTGATACATTATTTATTTTGTTTCTCTGAAATGGTTTACTCTTTGCAAGAAAGAATTGAAATTGTAGGTTTATACTACCAAAATAATAATTGTGCAAGAGCTGCTGCTAGAATATTTAACGAATTACATGACGGAAGACATGCAACTCATAAGTATGTAATTCAACTGATGGAGAAATTTACCACAGCAGGGTCTGTTTGCAATAAAGTGCATAAGCGAGAGGGACTCGTAAATAACGAAGCAATCCAAGTGGCAATTTTAGGGCAAGCCAGCTTAGAGGCTCAACAACCCCAATCGTTGTCAACAATAAGTAGAGCGATCGGTGTTTCATCTTCTACAGTTTTCCGAGTTCTACATAAATTCAAGTACCACCCATACAAAGTTAAGTTGGTGCACGAGTTGAATGAAGATGATTTTGATCGTCGTCTAGAGTTTTGCGAATCAATGACGCAAATTATCAATAACAATCCACAATTGTTAAACAATATTTGCTTTTCTGATGAATGCTCATTTTCATTAAATGGCTTAGTAAGTAGGCATAATTGTAGATATTGGGCTGAAAGTGATCCACATATTATGCGTGAATTCCATACACAACATCCCCAAAAGTTAAACGTTTGGAGTGGTATCCTAGGTGACCACATTGTGGGACCTTTCTTCATCAACGGAAATTTAAATGGTGAATCATATCTTGAGTTACTCAGGGAAGGGGTTGACCCACGTATTACAACAATAATAGAAAATGATGATAACCTTTCCGAAGATTTACTGGTATTTCAACAAGACGGAGCTCCCCCACACTATGCTATGCCTGTCCGACAATTTTTAAACGAAACATTCCCCACTCGTTGGATATGTAGAAGGGGGCAGATGATGGAGTGGCCACCTAGGTCACCGGATTTAACACCCCTAGACTTCTTTTTATGGGGGTATTCAAAAACAAAAGTTTATGCTACCCAACCAGAATCTCTGGATGATTTACGAGAGAGGATAGAAAATGAATGTCGACAATTAAATCCAGACGTATTAAGCAATGTCAGAGAGGCATTTCAAAATAGATTATACCATTGTATGGAAGTGAATGGTACTCATTTTGAATACTTATTGTAACTTCATAATAAATAGCACAGTTAAAAAGATTAAAGAGTTTGAACTGTTGTACAACCCATTTTAGTACAGGCAAATAAGGTGAAAGTAAATAATAAGTAAAATTTGTGCTCTTAAAAGAAAAATTGTTTATCTCATAAACTAACCACTTTAACCTACAAGTACTATACATTTTTGAAATCAGCTCAAAGAGGAGTATCCAAATTTTACATAAAAAATATGAACAGTAATTTAAAAAATAAAGGGGATGCTGCTAGGGGTGAGGGGGTGGCTTTTCCAGTAAGTTTAAATAAGCCATAATGCTTGCCCCTTCCAACATAAATTGACGTGTTTTTGGATTTTTTCTAAATACCAGTATTACAAAAGTTATTAAAGGTGGATACTTTTATCTGAAAAGCACTGTATAAACAAGTACATTAAGCAAGAAAACACAAAAATTCAATTCTATAGCTAACCAAAGGGGAATTGGTCAGTTCCTTTTGAACGAATTTACTAAATTTTCTTGTCATCATCCATGTAATCAATTTCCTTTCAAATATTATGCCAGTCTCTATACCATAGTCCGTATATATTTTACTCTCAAATGTATATTGAGAGATTTGAAAGACAATGGATTAAATTTAAAACATAAACCAAACTCCAAACTTAGTATTTTACAACATTTATAAACATTTTTAATAAAGGTATCCTGCAGCTGCTTCTCTTTTTATTGTTTTAACCTTGTCAATCCAAAAAATATGCGCTATTTAAAGATCAAAATTTATGATTTAGTGGCCCTATCATTCTGGTGGCTAATGAGTATATTTAATTGAATTTGTGATAAATATCTGCTAGATTATTAATAAGTATCACAAACTTACTAAGATGCTGGATAAAAAATGTGAATTGATTCATTTTAAAAATTCAAGTTTATTTTTTACTTACCTTTTCAAATTCATATCCCGAACATTTTTCGAAATAATCAACATTTAAAAATAAACCTTTGTGATAAATAATCCTATTAATTTAAATATATATTTCTCTAATTACCCCTGTATAGCTTAAAATAAAATAAGCTTTTCGAACTTATCTGGTATCTACCGGTCTCGTTATTGACAACAAAAGCGAGTGGTAAACATAATTTATGAGAGCGGCGTCCGTTTGGGACAGCAGCTTGAATCAAACCGCCCTGGAGTGAAACATCTTATATTTTTATTCTGTAATCTTTGTAAATGGCAAGCGAAAAACCCTACTTTTCAATGTGATTGTAGAAAAACAAATATAAAGTAGAATTCATAAAAACTTTTAAAATATCTTCTGTATCTTGTGGTATATTATTCATTCTTTTTTTAATTTCTTGGGAAATTAAACCACAATATTTTTAAATTCTTTATTTCAACGTTTCGGTAGCGTTCCAGCTACCGTTGTCAAGAAAAAATAAGTAGAAATTAATTTTTATCCCTAACTGACACAACAGAAAAAATTTGACAACTAGTAACAATTTTGAAAATTTTGAATGTGACACGATGCCCTTCAAAAGGAATACTGAAAAAAATCAGCAACTTCCTGAGGCAAAAAACATTAATTGTATAAAAAAAACAATATTAAAATCCATATACTCACATATAATGGCGTATCTTATATTAGAATTTAAAACTAGATCGTAAAGTAACTCTCCTGAAGAAACGTCAACTTTTCGTTGTCAATGGCAAGCGAAAAAGTCTACTTTTCAATGTGATTGTAGAAAAAGTATATTTTTTGTTATTTATTAATTTTATTTCGATAATTATGGAAAGATCCCGCGTAGTAAGTTTTGACTTACCATTATAATATCCGTTTTAAGTAAGTTTTAGATAAAAAATTTAATCGGTTAATCATTGTTTAACTTCCGGAACATTCGTTAATGGTATTATATTAATTAAAAAAAAACGGAGCTATAAAAGTCTCATAATATCATTTTTACGTCCACTTTAGGCGATATAAATTTAACTACAATAAAATAATTTCCACTAATTATAAATAATATACATGGTGGCTCATCTGTACTATACACAGAGTGTTTAATTCTTCCTGCAAACAAATCAGGTGCAAATTTTCAGCCGGATGTTTATTTTGATGTTTAAGTCGCCTGACGTCAGACGTGTCTTGTGCTGGGGATTTGAGCGAAATTCTTGCACCTTGCAGGCGTCCTCCAAGCACTTCTCAAAATTCTAGCCGGGAGTATCAGAGTAAATACAACAATGTATTTTCCATGTTTATGAATGAGAGAGTATAAAAAAAATACGTAATCCATAGGCGTATCACAAGTTATACCTCGAGTATTTTCGCATGAAATAAAATTTGTAAAAATTTGAAAAATATATCGGGCGTACACTTATATTTTTACCTAATTAACCTGCTTATAACTTGTAAACAGCTGAAGGTAAAAAGGTGCAGTTTTTTCTAAAATGTTTCATTTTTCCACAAGGTATATAAGGTTATATAGGTATAAGGGTTAAAACTTTGACTTTTAAACAACGTTACGTTCATAAATAATAATTTTAATATAACAATTCATCAGTATAAGTAGAGCTGCTTCTTACAAATCCAAATCTGGATCGGAATCAGAAGAGGAACTGTCGCCACCAATATTTACAATGAGTGACTCGAACATTTCATCAGTAATATTGTCCAACTACTCCATTTTCTCTTCTTCTTTAATCATGATTTATTGCCTTTCCCCAGTTTTCAGGCTTCACGTTATTTACAGCCTCCAAAAGCAACTGTTTAACATCACTCATTTTTTTTTTAACTCCTTCATTTATATCTTCTGTAAGTTCCTTGTGGCATTACTTATTCTTTTTTCTCTTATTTTTTGGGAATCAAACCACAATAATGTTTTTTATTTTTTATTTCGACGTTTCGGTAGCGTTCCAGCTACCGTTGTCAAGATTAACTAGTAATAAAATAATTTTTGGTCCCTATCTGACACAACGAAAAAAATATGACAACTAGACAATCAATAATATTTTGAAGTTCAAGACTACAAAACTTTGTTGTCAAATTTTATTAAGGTCCATTCATAGTAGATTACACCTCTGGTAAAATGTGAAATAAAATATTTTATTTTATGACATTATAACGATATGATAGTCTACTCGAAATGGAATCCAGTGAAGTGCACGTTCCAGGAACGGTTTTTATTGGGATAGCGCTTTTTTTCGCTTATTTTGGAAATGTTGTTACTTTTTTGTGTATGATTATTTTTGTTTTCAAAATATGTTTAACTCAGTTTGGTGATTTTGTGTATTGAAGTGTGTATCGATTAACAACTATTCCAATGATAAATCATAAGAAAACCTGGATAAAAACTTATGATGCTATCCTGATAACGCAGGTAATTGATTATTGGAAATTTCTCTTTTAACATTGGTAACCAAATTTGACTACATTCGGCTGAAATACTAGCTACACATTTATCTGCATTTAGTTGTATTAAAGCACTTTCTTTGATTTTTCGTCTTTTATTATTGGGCTCTTTCAATATTATTTTTGTCGAATCCCATTAAATTTTATGCCCCTCTTCCCAAGCATGTTTACAAATACCTGACTTAAAGAACTCCCTATCTTTGATATATATTTTATGTACACTTATTCGGACTTTCAATGGTCTAGATGTTTCACCTGAATAGAATTTGTCGCATTCTCAAGATATCTGATATATGCAATTTTTTGAAGATTGTTCTTCATTTTTTGGTTTCGTTTTTGTTAGTATAGATCTCAACGTATTGTTAGATTTGAAGCTAGTTCGAATATTGAATTGATTACCAATTTTCTTAATTCTTTCTGATAAACCCTTAACATAGGGTATTGTCAAGTTTTTAAAAATTATGTTAGCTGAATTATTAATATTATTGTTATTATTATGGGGTATTAACAATGAGCCCTTCTCTATATTCTTAATTTCTTTATTTACAAATTCTGCCGGGTAATTATTGGCATTTAAAACATTTTTTAGTAGAGTTTTCTCCTTTGTGAAATGATTATCATTAGAACAAATGATTCTGGCCCTATCGTATAAAGATTTTACTACCCCTTTTTTAACGCTTATAGCGTGATTTGATTCAAAATTCAAATACCTTGTTTACACTTGTTTCATACCCTGTAGGTGTTTTATTGATAAGAACATCTAAAATGGTAAAAAATTGTTATTTTCAATTTCAAATTTAGTTTAGTTCGCAGTGATAAGGTGGTGATCTAACCACCGTCTGTATATAACTGTATACATATAACTGTATATAACTGTCTACAATCCCTTGAAATACTAGGCAAGGAAAACAGTCATTTTGACCTGGGTGCCGGCGCATCGAGAAGTGGAGGGCAATGAGGAGGCCGACACTCTGGCAAAAAAGGGATCAGAGACTTTATTTATCGGACCTGAACCATTTTGGCATTGCGGAAAGCACTGCTAGATCAGCAATAGCTACCAGGGTGGAGAGGGAAACCCACACGTACTGGGCAGACGTACCGGGGCTCTCTCATTCGAAGGCGTTCATATACTACCCTTCGAGTACAAAAAATAAGCAGATCCTGGAATGGAGTAGAACAAACCTACACATTCTGACGGGACTGCTTACAGCACATTGTAGACTAAATTACCACCTAAAGAAGATGAGTCTGGTTCAGACCTTGGGCAGAGTAAGGTATAATATATTTGGTTTCAGTACCTTAGAGCCGAACGACTTCAAAAAAGCATCACCAAATACAACCATGGACTTCGTCAAAAGCACAGGGGTGACTGGGGTGACTGGGGTGAGCCACAATAGACCTAACGAAGGTCGCGAGAAAGCCCCACTCACATAGAACCCAACCACCGTCATACCAAGATTTTTTATAAGTTTGATTAATTGCACTTTATTAACATGTGTAGAAACCTTTGAAAATAAAATAAGTCTACGACTATGTCGCCGCTAGTTGGCGAGTCAGACTTCTGTGAATCCCGATACAGACTTAAATAAATAATTGCGACGATATTTATTAAATATTGCAAAGACTAAACATCCAGCATCGATTCTGTAACAAAAACGTTTGTGATAAAATTATTCTAGCAATACACGCGTGACATTCGTGCTTCAATTTACCAGCGTCTATAATCGTCAAACCCCATGTGCTTTGGACCCGTGCCTACCGGATCAATGTATAAAAATGATTTTTATTATCCGTTGTTGTTATTTAATGCAAATAAAAATTGCAAATCAATGTACAAATTGGATTTATTACCATGTTATATCAAAAAAAGTAACAGAGAATTATTAACATATAGATTCAATTTTTGTGCAATTTTTTATTGTTAAATTGCACAATTCTGTTGTTTAAAAGTGGTCCTCAATTAAAGATGCTCGCAACATTCCAATAACGAACTATAATATATTAGTAACAACAATCGGTGTCTTTTAAGTACATTACTAACACCGATATGTATTGGATGCATTATACAGTGTGTCTTGAAAAATTAGCTCAAACTTCAGGGAGTAATCCACTGGATGTTCACTTTGAATTTGTCGATAAAAACACCGTACACTAACTACCGACAAGTAAATTCACTTGCGTCGGAACGTTTGAAAATTTTGGTACATCTTTTCTCTGACGCCTTACACGTCTGTTATCATAATACAACAGTTACGAGGGACAGTCGTGTGGTTAAATACGTGTATTACTGATTTACGGCACAATCCGATACAGGTTTTCAGGGCACAAAATACTACTATAGGAAAATTCTTTATTACAGCTTAAGATTCGATAAAGTAAATTATTGATTAAATTATTATGTTTACCAAAGTAATGATTACAAATGTGTATACTTAGTTTGGGGTGTTGTTTCTGTAATTTTTCAGTTTTAATGTTACGATTAGCAAATTTCAGTGTATAATAAATACGTAATCTTGTATACAATGAATAAAAATAATCACTGGGAAATTTGTACAAGGATGACACAATTTAACATTCTTAAAGATATTATTAAGCTTCATACCGACACCATATTCAGGGGCTATTTTATTAAATTGATCTTATAAATGTGTTTTCCAATTCTATAACGAGCTCCTCAAAATTTTTGGGAGGCACAATCATATTACAAATGTTGGATGAAACACTATAATCTTTATATTTCATAAAAACGGTAGATTTTCCTTCTAGATCATTTATCTTAATAAATTCTAAGCAAGTGTTACAGGAATGCTGCAATAAACACTTTTTAAGTAGGTATCCAGTAACGTATACCAGTGCATTCCCATCCACACTTTTTATATTTCTATAATCAGTCGTAAACACTTTTAGAGTAGTATAGGTATTATTTGTAGTCATAGAACTACTACTACTACTACTAAATGTACAGGCGAGCCTTGTCCTGGACAACTCAAGCCAAGGTTCCGACACTGAGGCCACTGGCGGGCCCATTGTGCCAATCCTGCTACCTAGTCATCCATGAAGCCGAGCCCTTCAATAAAGGCCACAACCTTTTTCAGTGGATGCAAGCCCAGTGTGGACACTCTAAGAGAACATGAACTGACGTTTCATCAGTCATGCCGCAACCCCTACATAGGGAACTTTCCTCTACTCCTAGATTGTAGAGGTGCTTCCTCATACAGCAGTGCCCTATTAGGAGTCCTGCTATCTTCCTTAGCCTACTCCTTGGTAGTTCAGTGGCTGCCCTGGCGTGTCCATCAGTCCATCCCTTCAGTAGAAGTTTGGATTGTCTAGGACCCTGCAGAGCATTCCAATGAGCGAGGTGCTGATTCCTCAGCCACTTCTTCGTCTCCTTGCGTATTGTTTGTTTTGTTAGGCCCAGGGTCAGGCCCGGGCCGCAGAAAGGAGCTGCCGCCCCTTCCGCAGCCAGTGC
>CAJUYH010008749.1:0-14893 GCA_910591685.1 Galerucella tenella
CGTCCAGGAATGTTAAGCTTTTCCTACCCGGTAAACAATGTACTATTATTTGACACCGAATATATCGGAATGTCTATTTCTGTAGCGTCTCGTCATACTCAATCTTACGCAAGAAACCCACCAACACCCGTAACGTAAGACAGTGTAAGGAAATGTTAATTGCCTCAATAATCTTACGTAATATGGGTACGGCCCCAAATTGTTTGATTTACTTCAAAACAATTCAAGCGATCTATGTAGATCTGAACGGGATCCATTCAAAAGTGCGACGTAAGTAATTCGAAATGTCACGTTGATCTACGCACAAAACAGTCTAACCTATAGTTCAGTCAGTCAAGACAATCAATTGATTATAATTCCAAAAGTTTTCAAATATAGACGTAAGGTCGGGAATGGTATAAAAACAAACTATGAAATTTTGCAACCTGTTCCGAAGTCCGGAACATTGTTAAAATTGCAATTAAATTAATTTTTGCTGTATGGTCGTGAAAAAAATTCCAAAAGTTCTGCAAACTTGGGGAAGTTTTCGATATAATATATCATATCACGTATTAAATTTGCAACCAATCTAAGTGTACGGAACATTTTTTGTTATTGAAAATTAATGTTTTTTTTTTATCAAACTGAAGGAAAACGTTCCAAAAGTTCTGCAAATTTGACAGATCTATCGGAAAAATGTACCGAACGATTGTATAAATTCGCAACCTTTTACGTTGACCGGAACATGTTTATTTATAACTTTTTTTTAATTCGTGGTCATTTTTTCGAGCAAGGCGGTCTCGGAATAATTACAAAAGTTTTGAAACTTGGTTGCAAACTTTGAAAACATCTATTCTGATGCATATACAAATTTGCAACCTCATACGCGATCCGGAACTTTTGAAATTTTCTTGAAGGTGAAAAAATAATGAAATACATTTTTGCAAATTGCATAAAGTTCCGGATCGCGTATGAGGTTGCAAATTTGTAAATGCATCAGGATAGATGTTTTCAAAGTTTGCAACCAAGTTTCAAAACTTTTGTAATTATTCCGAGACCGCCTTGCTCGAAAAAATGACACGAATTTAAAAAAATTATAAATAAACATGTTCCGGTCAACGTAAAAGGTTGCAAATGTATACAATCGTTCGGTACATTTTTCCGATAGATCAGTCAAATTTGCAGAACTTTTTGAACGTTTTCCTTCAGTTTAATAAAAAAAACATTAATTTTTAATAACAAAAAATGTTCCGTACACTTAGATTGGTTGCAAATTTAATACGTGATATGCAAAATAATATCGAAAACTTCCCAAGGTTTGCGGAATTTTTTTCACGACCATACAGCAAAAATTAATTTAATTGCAATTTTAACAATGTTCCGGACTTCGGACAAGGTTGCAAAATGAGATTTATTGTCGTCTCAATGTACCATTCACTTGACCGAAGTTTGAAAAATTTGGAATTATAGTTAAATTTTTGATTTTGAATGTCAATAATGACTGGATTTCAAAAAGTAATTTTAAAGTCGGGCGTACGTTTGTACCCATTTCATAATCAAAGGCCTTACGGGTAGTTACATCAAGTTTCTGAGAAAACATATACACAAGAATTAGATCCCATTGATCTACATTGACATTTAAGTTTTTTAAACCGTCCATGTTTTGTTTTAAAAGAGTAACAAAATCTCTAAGTGACATAGAATTATTTTTACCTAAAACAGGAGCGTCTATTAAATTTTTTATGTATGCGTAAATTATGTTCAATTCATTGTCATATCTATCCTTTAGAGTCTTAAGGGCTACATCGAAGTTATCACTGATCAATTGTAAATTACAAATTAAGTTTAAGGGTTCGCCTTTAAGATAAGTTTTAAGGTAGATTAGTTTTTCAATATTGGTTAAACTATCATCATCTTCAATAAAGTTCTTAAAAAGCTCATAAAAACCGCGCCAAGTAGTAATATCACCAAAAAACATAGGAATATTCAACTGAGGCTTAGTTAAACGAGAAACACTAGAAGTAATATTAGGAGATTGTGAAGGGGAAGAAACATTTCCCAGTATTTTTACTAGGTTAGACTGTTTTGTGGATCTACGATTCAAAATAACCGGATGACAGATAACTGGGCTGGACTAACCCCTTTTGACGCATTAGACCAACAAATGGATTTTGAAGAATTGAGTGACTCATGACGCATAAGAAAATTTGTGTCTAGTTTCGTGAGCAGAAATTTGCATCCAGTGTAGAAAATCATCGAATTTTCATGCTCTGAGCTGAAGCAAATACTGAAGTGATTTATCACAGCTGAACCGCGTGATCCTTTCTTTTTTTGCCTACCCTATTCAACCTCTCACTCCTTCGGTCTTATTAATAAACACGGAATAACCTAATTTTTTTTTTTCTTTTTTTTGGCTTGGACTCACGTCATTCAGCCATGGAATAACCTAAGACTAACTTTATTCTATGCTTAAACCATCAGTTTGACAGATACGCTATTAATAAACTCATATTAGACAAGGAATAGGCTACTCCGAGGTTAGTCTGGGACTAACTTTGGTAGTAATTTTAATCCAAGGAAATAGGTAGTTTAAGCTCGGAATAACCTTCGACTAAATATAATTTTAGTTTTGTTGAACTGTCAATTGTGGTATAAATATTATATTGTTATATCGTAATTCGAAATTCAGTTTGTCGTTTTTGTATTATCAATTCATATTATTATTCAGTTCTGAGCAAATTACCTCTCTAGGTACTCCAATTCCTCAAAGACGTTCAGCTTTACCATAAACTTTAGAACATTTCTGTTACTGTGTGTGTATTATTGTATCAATTATCCATTTTATACTTGATATATTGTAACTGCTCCCGTGCAAGTGGCCAAAGTAGCCGAGCACGTTAATTTAAATAAAATAAAAAAATATGAATATTTACTAAGTATTTGTGTTGGTTCAGTGAGTAGTTATTATTTTGCGATGGAAGAAAGATATTTTCCTACGACCACATAGGAAAGTGACATATATCGCACTGACTAGTTCTATGGAAAGTGACCTTTATTCATACGCGTACGGAAAAAAATCTTATCCGTACGTGTGCGGATAAAAAAGCTGTCAAATTGAATGTTGAAATGCTAGTCTTTTTACTCCGCAAATTAATATGTATATGTGAAATGCTTATTTCCTAAGTTGATTTGTCCATATAATAATATAATATAATCTATTTATTTCATTTAAAATTAAAAAAAAAAATACCGAGCCCGGACTCGAACCACCCTACTGCTTGTCAAAAATCGAGCCCATGGATGCCTAGACCGCTCGGCCATCCCACTGTTGTAGCTTATGGTTCTTGTCCAAGATACTAATAAGCGCTAAGGAAATATACACAACAGTTTATTTATTCTCCAAAATAAAATGTGTTTATATCGACATTTATTGGACTTTCATGTTATTAAAACAATAAATATCCGTTTTCAATTATTTGAACAATGAATCCTTAAAATATCTAGTTAATACTTTCAATCTCCTACAGGTAGGCAACAAGTTAAATATTAATTCTAACTTTTTTATAAAGGTACTTTTTTCCATTGCATAAAAATCACAATTTTCTGGGCCAATTTCAAAGGTAAGTAATCAAAACCATATAAAGTATTTACAAATACACATATGTAAAACCTCTCACATCTACATAAAAAAGCAAGATTATACATGCCTAATTTGGTAAAAGTATATCGCGTGGTCGTAGGGATTGTCTCACTCGGCTGCGCTCGTGAGACAATACTTCCCACTCGTGTGAAAAATGTCACTTTCCGCACACGTTACGTAATATACTATATTATTCGGATGATTTGAGAATGATGGAAGGATTGGAAGAAGCAGAGAATATTCGTCCGATCAGAAAAATTAAATGTTATAAAATTCGGGCGAATCCCTCAAAAACATTGTCATGAGGAATTTACAGATATCAAATCAAAAATAAAATATTTTTATCATTTTCTATTTAATTTTTCCTTTTCTTTTTGTTGCAAAAATTTTTCTTGTACTTGCGTTGTATAGTAATCTGGAGTTCCTCCTCAGCACGCCTTTTTTTGATTTCTTCAATTTGCAAGTGAATTTCATGCAAAATTCGGAAATACTACTCTTAACACAAAATACAAACTGAGAGATGATAATAATGAGATAACTTGCTATTTTTGAAATTAATGAACAGAGCACTGACACATGTCACAATAAAAAACAGAACAGATGTCACTATCACGTCACGTTATTGGTCAATTCCTACCATAAAACTGTAAATCTTTCTTAAGTAATGTCCTAATCCAGTAATAAGGATAGAGTAACTATTACCTCCTTAGTCGGAGTTTATTAATAGCAATTGTATTACTCCTTTAAATCGACGCTAGTCTCAGAGTAACTAGTCTGACTAATCTAAGAGTAAGGGCGGAGTAAGAAATTTTTATTAATAAGACAGCTTATGTTTGATTTTAGTTGTCATTTCATTAGCAACTACACCAGTCACCAACAGCAGTTCTCGCTCCGTTCGACAACAACATTATTTTTTTGTAATTTCAAATTTTTATTTATACAAACACCTTATAATCAATAGGTACCATTATATCTCTTGTTTTTGTTTTATTTGTAACCTACCAATTATCTCCTTGACTATATTCACAATATTCTGATTCCACTTTTGGAATTTTGGAATCTTCACTTATTTTTCTTTTTGCAATAATAGTTTCAGAAAATGTACGTTTATACTTATCCAGTGTAGAAAGCAGAAGCAAATAATAATAAAGTGATTTAACAAGGCTGAACCCGCGTGATTTTTTCTTCTATTTTTCTTTTACCCCAACCAATCTCTCACTCCTGATGTTTGATTTGATATAGTTGTCATTATACATACCTTATAATCAGTAGCATACATTTTCCCTTGTCTTTGTTCCATTTGTAACCTACCAATTATCTTCTTGATTATATTCTGATTCCATTTCTTCAAATAATTGGAAGACTATTATCGTAATTTTTAAAACTTTCACTTCTTGCAATAATAGTTCCAGAAAATGTACGTTTATTTATCTACTCACAAAATAAATAAAAAATAAAACAAAGTACATAGTAGCATTATTATTAATTAATTACATTTGGAAGGGTTTCCTCGTTTATCAGTACCTTAAGTAGTACCCATAAAAACTTCTTATATTACAATACATTTTTTACAAACGGATATTGTCAGTCATTGGAATATTACGTTTTTCTCGTCCTTGTACTAAACATCACATACGTTGAGACAGCCATTCTCAATATCTCTATGCACCCTATTCTAGAAAATGTACATACATATCTTCCCATAGTTTTGTTTAAGATTGTTTCAGATTATTGCATTCATTTACTATTAATCACTAATGTTTTTTCATACAGGATTATTCATTACGCTTGTTCATTTGAAAAATATATCAACTTCAATTGACCTACAAACTTACAAATTTGCTATAAAAGATGACGAAACCGAAGAACGACAAACAAAATATTGTTATCGATTTAAAAAAAAACGGAATATTTAATTTAATTCTGGTTTGAGGGAAAATTCATACGCAAATTAAAAACTACATTCAAAAACTGTCAAACATAACGAATATCTCTGTATATTTCAATTTATGAAACCAGATTATTATAATATAGGCCTTCACTCCATCAAATCAATATATTGAAATTTTATACAGATAGCTCTCGATATTTTTCAAATTTTCAGATACGAGTGTCCAGCTAAATAATAGTCTGACAGCGTTTTTGACTACCGATTTTATTGAAGCTAGTTTTTTTATATGCTGTTCTTTACCCCAGCTAGAACATCGTGTATATGGCATTTAGGATCCGTTGGATGACTGTGAGCATCCGGTTTGGCGGGAGAAATATTTTGAAATTATTTCAAAACTTTGTTATTGTTAGCCAAACGCAATTTTGAGAATATAAAAAAATCAAATAATTTTAGTATCTATATATGTAATATAATTTTCCTTTGGTACATTCAAAAACGAAATTCAATTTGCAGAAAAAAAATTCCATTGTTAAACTGGTATTCAAACGAATCAAACACTTTCAGAGAATATGAAAGTGGAAAGAGTCCGACATTTAATTCCAGTGTGTAAGAGAGATAACTGCAAAAAAAGGCGCGAGAAAGATAGAAAAAGGAGGAAAATTAAGTTGGAAAAGTGATGTATTAAAAGTGCTGAGAGCGTCAGTAATGAAAGGGTTAGATTCACAGAAATGAAGATTTAAAGACATTAATGAGTGCTATAACATTTTCTGTTGTATCCTTCAATTTCCTCCGCAGAGCCCGCGGCGTGGGGTGCCACGTCACTAAGGAACCCCCAAGCTAAACGAAAACAGCAGTAAGTGGGCACCCGATAATTTGATTCGGATGTACTCGCCAATTCGCGATATTTTTCTGATTATTTTTTTCACTTACCAAAATCTGATATTTTGGTGGTTTTAACCAATAGCAATACATTATTCTAGCCAATCATTCGGTATTATATTGATAATTCTGCTTCCTCATCGATAACACTTTGTTTACATTGAAACATCAAAATTTTACTTTGAATTTGTCATTATCGACAACTAAAAGTGCTTCGAAGTTTATTGAAAAATGGACACAAACCGATTCAGTGCCATCACCCAAGATAATATTGATCATTCAGGTGATACAAAATTTTAAATTGTTGAAAAAATAATCTTCCCAAATACAACTCGCTCTTCAAATTTTATCACATATTTTTTTATTTTCATCACTCAAACTTGTTTATTTAAGGCAAAAACATTCAAACAAACCGAATTGAGATGAAATCCCTCATCCTAACGGTCTCGTGATTTTATCAATCGCTTTGTTTCCATATTTTTGGCAAATAAACAAGTTTTCGTGAAAAAGAAAAAAATATTGATAAAATTTGAAGCACTCGTGGTATTACCTTTGATAATTTTTTACTTAATATAGTAACCAATCAAATTACTAAATTTTAAGTCATGTGTAAAATTGTATCCAATCTCCTCAGGATTACAGCGATAATACCCTACATGTGGTGATTTCAGTTTGGTGTTTATTTTTTGTTAAAATATTAATTGAACGTCAAACTGACAACTGGATTAAAAATCTCGCGATTTGGAATTGCATCTAACGATTCAATTAATTCACCAATTGTCCTTTTCCCAACTGAAGCTTTAAATACAAATGAATAATATTTTGTTTGATTAAAACCAATAAAGTTTGTATTGAAAATTATCAAACGTCAGATTGACCATCAATTTTTTGATATCTACAAAGTAAAAAATTATCTTATCGAATACTCCTCGGGTCTTGATAAATACTCAAAATTTTGTCATAGAGAATGCTTCAACCTAACCTAATCAAGCGTGTTGCTCGAAGATAATGCCCTCGGCCTGCGGCCTTGGGCTATTATCAAGCAACACGCTCTCAACATTCTCGATGACAAAATTATCTCGGTATTATCAAGACCCTAGAGTTATTACTACTGATGAAACACATGAATTCAAAAGTAGCCAATGAAGGTATATTTATCTAACAGATAAATTTCTATTTTTATCCAGATTATTTATGTTTTTGTTAGTGAATATATTATTTTCATAGATTTTTCTTTAATTTGTTTTCATTAAATATCATAATTTTCCTGTAATTTTCCTCACTTATAATTATTACACGAGAGCTTTTTTCTTTTTTCTACTTGACATGTATCAATAAGAATTTTGGTGCCTGGCAATTTAACGAAAAAACTGCCTCTGAAAAAATTACGAGGACGAGTAACTTTTTCTGGCAGTTTTTGGAGTTGAAATACCTAATGGCAACAAAACTCGAATTATAAATGTCAAGTTTACTTCGACTCAAAAAAAGCTAAAGTGTAATTCGGTAAGACAATTGCAATATGTAGATCAATAAATTAAAAAATGAAATTTAATTAAGTTTGAAAAAAATTGACATAACGTCATCAAGAATTTGTTCACAATGCTGGTTGTCATGCTTTAAAAAGTTAGGTTCTGTTTTTGTCGCTGGAAAAGTTGGGGCAAACTTTTTTCGCTGTCATAATGACAAAATCACGCGGCTTATGGGATTTCTTATACATGAATTACATTGTTTGTTAAAAAAACACACTTCTTGTTTTAAGCACCCATCACGAAAGGAACTTTTAATGTTATAAGATACGACAAAACAAACATAACAATTGACATGAACGACGCCATATTAGAAATAGGCAACTGTCACTGTATATCTCTCGCTGACGTAGGAATTAGCTGCTGCACCTTTTGCGCTTTTCTATTCCATGAGAGACTTTTCTGTCTGAATATTGGAATTCGTTTTCTAATAAACTGAAAAATATATAAAAATTACAAATATTCTAAAATAGTAAAACTGTATGACGCCCCCACAAAAAAGTGTAGAATAGAATAAAGTTTTGAAATAATTTGTATACTCCCAATTTCAATGGTATATTTAATCGGATGTGTATAGGTAAACGCAATTAATCCTATAGGTGCCATACGCACACGGTGTTTCTTTATAACTAGAGTAAAGAACAGCATGCTGGAAAACTAGCCATACTAAAATAAACTTTTTCATGGCGTTGCCAGTTCTATAAGGACTATTCACACCACACCCCACACATTTATTGATATAGTTTATAAAATATTAATTCACAATTTCAATAAATTGATACAGTTTGTTAAAAAACAATTGTTTATATAGCCCGGTCAGATATTAGTTTGTATACCCTCAACAATCTTTAAAATGTTTCATAAATTACAATATTATAAAGCCCCATCCGTACACCCGTATCAGTTTGCTTACTTAGCACATAACATTCATCTATTTCTAGCGACTTCTTTCAACAGAAACCGCTTTTAAACTCTAAAAAAGTATGTTCCGTCACCGACACCATCACGTTCTTCTGTTCCTGTCTCCAATGTCTAAAAGCATAGAAAGCTGCTATGACTACCAACGTTAACGCAGTAACAGCGACCGCAGAAAGAGCAGCAGAGTTTAAATAGGCCGTGGGGAATCCACCTTGAATCGAACAATTGGATTCTTGTTCATCGCTGCCGGATGGACAATGGCGAAGACCGTCGCACCAAAGGTCTGAATTTATACATGCTCCCAGTTCAGGACAGCTAAAAAATAAAAACAAAAATATGAAAGTATAGATTGAATGATTTTAAATAAATTGGTGGCAAAAAGAAAAAGTATTGACATATATAATATTTTTCCTTCTTTCGTTAGAAATTTTCATTGTAATTAGGTATGTGCGAGGGTTGTTTTTTTTCAACCTCCGATAGGTTATAAAGAAAAGACGGGTGAATATACAAAAAAGATTTTGTTATCAGAAGTAATGTACAATGCAGGTTATTTCTCTACATAATCACCTTAACGTTTGAGACATTTATCATATCTGTGAACAAGCTTTGAAATACCCAAGTCATAAAATGTTAATTTACCAATTGTACTTTTCACAACTGTAGTTTTAAATAAAAATGAATACTATTTGATTAAAATTGATAAAGTTTTGTATTGAAAATTATTAAACATCAGATTGGCAATCAATTTTTTGAAAGCTACAAAGTAAAAACTTATCTTATCGAATACTCCTCGGGTCTTGATAAATACTCAAAATTTTGTCGTAGAGAATCCTTCAAGCGTGCTGCTCAAAGATAATAGCCCTCGGCCTGCGGCCTTGGGCTATTATCAAGCAACACGCTTTCAGCATTCTCTATGACAAAATTATCTCGGTATTATCAAGACCCTAGGGGTATTACTACTGATAATCCTCTTATGGTGAACCTTCATACTTATGGTGAACTTTAGGTTTCTCTTAATCGCTCAATCACTTGGTCAATTCATTGAACAAGGTCATCTGTAGCTACAGACTTGCGTCCTTGACCCCCTTCATCATGAACATCAGTTCGGCCATCTTTAAATTTTCGACACCATTGACAAACAACACCATCACTCATAAAGCTTTCTGCATACACTCCACTCATTCTGCGATGAATTTTCTCTGCACTGTTAACTTCTGGCAAGAAACGAACACTTCGCAATTCACCCTTGGCGGGAGAATCAATAGTGACAGCCATGTTTACATGACTACAGCTCAACAGAAAATGGCGTGTTGGTCTCGCCATTGACAGAATGTATTGAAGAGGAGATGCGCAGTCGCCTACTACGCACACTAGTTTCCTCGAGCATGTCTGGCCTTCGTACTATGCGATCGGTGGTTGGAAAAAAACGACTCTCGTAGTTTTATTATTTTGTAAGAAAGTGGAAGATACACCAACAAAAAAATGGTTAAAATTCCTGGATATCATATTCATTGGAGTCCTTTATTGCGTGTTCCTTAATTTATTACTAGCTAAAACTCGACATATTTTTAACGAAGCAAGTAATAGGGCATGTCCACGTGACGTCACAAACAGCCTGGTGGTAAAACAATAAACAAAGCGTTCAGAACACGTGGTACTTAATAGTGAGGTTATGCTGATTTATAATGATAGATCGTGTTTGAGTTCAGTTGGTTTTGCTTCAGTGTACTGTTCAAATTATTTGATTTGTTGAGCTTGCATATTTAATAATATATATAGTATAGGTTAATAGTTGTTTGTTGTTTGTCTATTGTTTATTGTTTTACCACCAAAGTATTGTCAACTGTCAACTGTCGTGGACATGCGTTTATATGACCTTGACGTACCGTGACCGATCAGTATAACTCGATACTTTAAATGGCAACCTTGTGTATAGATGACTATGTTTTATATAAGCCATTTTTCTTTGAACTTAACCACACAAACTGGGTGAACTATAAGTTGACCATTCAATATTCCTCGACATGTATTCCAAACCATGACGTAACAGTTAACCAACCACACAAACAGCTCACTGAGATAGTTTGGCAGAATAGTAACCTTATTGATTTCCATAAACCGTTACGTCATTAAAAGTTCACCGTGATGTCTGGTTTGTGTGGTTAAGAAAAAAAAATGGTGAGAATGTGCGATTATTCAGATAAGTATGTGCCGTTCTATTGTTCTAATTATTATGTCTGTCTTTGCAAAAAATAATGTATCATGGAAACGTCACACGCATTGCTGCTGTTCAGCTACATGTATTGAGTTTATATTTTTTCGTAGACCATTAGGCAATCCAGATCACGTGGCCTAATATGGCCGTCCAGGGTAAACAATTGGACAGCTGGTCAGTTTTGAATGTTCTATTCAATGATAAACAGTTTTCAAAATTTTGTTTAATTAGTGTGTTTAATAGATGCATTCGATGTGGTTTGACTTGAAAACCTTCATTGGATTTTAACCACATTTGGGAAATGGATGAATTCATAGATAAGGTTATGAATACCTAGTTGTTTGGTATTTGCACACAGTTTTTGCCTACAAATATTTTGGATTTGGATTTGTATTTGTGCTGAAAGTAGGATCTACTTTAGATAATGGAGTTTTTGTTTCTGTAGGGAAGGATTTATTATTTTGAATTTTATATTTATTGAAAAAACACCTATATATAAGAAACCCTACAACATGTAGAGGAAGTTTCCATGGATGAATTAGAATAGCTAGGTCAAGAGATAAGGTAAGTGTACCAATGCCTGACACTGTCCCAAAAGCTGATAGTCTTACAAATAATTTCCAAAAAATAAGTATACGGGCACGTTGAGGTCAACTTTTGATACTGTAGAACCATCTTTGAATATTTTAGGATATTTCATATACACATTGTTTTATAAAACAGAAAAATGCGTTTTTGGCAGTTGATTGGAACCGCGCCATTTGGGCTTAGTATCAACAGCTTGTCCATTCTTAGGTGTTTGGATAAGAAAGTGGTCTCCGATAAAGGTGAAAATTTCCGTTTAAACTTATCTAAAAGGTAAATATTTGCATCTAGCTTGAACATTGGTATATTTTTGATATAATTATTGTATTTTTTCCGATATTTTTGATATTTTAAAGATATATTCAATAATTGTCAGGTAATGGGTCCCTTAAAATTGATATTTCTAAAAGCTGACAAATTGTCAGGCTCTGGTTCAATAATTCACTATTATGTTTCAGTAGTTGGCAATATTGGTTTCAAAACTTTGGAATTCATTTATTTGTTTATTTTAGAAAAATGAACAAAAAAATACTCAAATATTTGAAAATGCTCTTCGGGCAGTAAAAAACGGCATGAATATATTGAATGCCAGCAAGCTATATAAAGTTCCCCGTACCACCTTGTATTACAAACACACAAAAATATTCTTTATGGTATGACAGCACCGACAAACAAATTGCTCAGCCAAAAAATAAACAATAGGGGTGCTTTTGCCGTAGAGGAAATGAGAGGTTTTATAGATTTTACAAGTTAACTTTTTTAAGTTTTTATAAGTGAGTTTCTTAAGAGTTATTTAAGTTAATTTTCGTGTAATGATAGTTTTTTTTCAATAAAATACCATGTTAATATTTCATTAAACAGCCTTTAGTAAGTAAAACTATTTTCATTTTTTTAGCTGTCACCTATAGGGACGTTACCTGTCATTTATTGGTGACATTACAATTTTCTCATGTCAGCTACTAGTACAAATGCAAATGAGCAAATAATATGTTGAAAAAATATTTTAATTGGTAGGTATTAGAAACAAAATATAGTATATTATTAAACGAGCAATTTATAATAGCCATAATTCACGATGGGTGACGTTTGCGTCACGAGCCGCAGGCGAGGGGCGCAAGTCACCCAAGTGAATTATGGCCATAAATTGCGAGTAGAATACTATACTTTGTCCACGACACTTAATTTATTTATTAATAAATAAAAGTCAGTAGCGATTTGGCATATTACTAACCTCTAAATGTTGTGGTAGCTACTTCAAATAATTTGACATATATATAGAGATGGGCGATACTGTAGAAAGTATAAATACAACGTACCGTTATAAATATATTGTTTTGAAATACTTAATATTAGAAAATATCGTTATGAAAAGTATCAATACTAAAAATTACAATATTTTATAGATACGATATATGTCAGAAACAAGTTTCCTGAACAAAATACACAGATTTAATAGTTTATTTCATATTGTACCCCCATCTCTAGTCGGGAATTATGGTTCATAATACACTACAAAACGAGGGGTCTCGTCTAATCGACAAGACGAATCCCCAAGCTAAGGGCTGAGTCTCAATAGATCGCAGCGTGTAAACTGCTCTACCAGGTACAACACCCTGCCAGGTACATAAGTCGTCTACAGACAATTACGCGCGCGCGAATTGCGAAACGTCGACCCGGCGCGCCATCATATGAAATATAAAGGGGAAGGGAATACATATGTATAACCTTTCCTCATCTCTCCACCTCAAACTGACTGACTTCATTGGATTTCTAAATTGTATTAACGAATAATGAATGAAGAAGCAGAAATAGCATACCTCTGATGGGTGAATATGCTAGTAGGTACAATTTTTACGACTAATGGGAAATAGACGAAACTTATGTGTCAGTCATGTGTCAATCATATTAGACGCAAAACTTCAAAATATATAATTGTTGAATTCAAAAAAGAATTTACAAGAGATATATATCAATATCATAGTGTTTTTTAATTTGTGAGTGGGATTAATATCGTAAAAAGCAAATATATAATATAGTGTATCACCAACATTGTGTAGCAGTTATAATAGATAATTATAAAAGTTATATTGTGTCAATAAAACCAGTGCAGTGCTCATCTGAATACATTTTCAAAAATTCATAACTCGTTTTTGGTAAGAGAGCGCCAATTTTTTTTTTCATTTTCGTGTTCAGCGACCTCGAATTAATTAAAAAAAAATATTTCATCAAAATCCGCGTTGTACCACTAAACTAGACTTTTACCAATTTTTTAAATGAAAGAATATATTATTATAAATAGTGCAATATCCGATTCAGAGAACGATGTTCCGAGTGACATTGAAGAAGCGGCTGAATCTGCGTTATCTACAATCATACCTAAGAAGTCGAAGAGCAAGTATATTATGATTGGTCCTATGTCAAATCTAATTTATGGTGTGAACCGAAAAGGATCTCCCATTTGAACGAAAAAGTTTTGCTCACCTATTTTCAAGAAAAAAGGAACTGAAGAAGTCAACCTTGTGGAGTTTATATTCGATATTAAGAACTGAATTGAGCTTAAAAAGAAATATTGACATTAAGAATACAAATTTGCTGGAAACGTCATTCTGAAGGTAACCAGCCAAAAAAGTCGCACATTTTTAGTGAAGGTAACATTTCCCATTTTCTGCAAGATGCCTCCGACGGCGGATGCGTTATTTTAAGGGTGCACCGCTAACCTAAGCAGTCTGCTTAACGTTCAGTTAACTGAACATGACAGTTCATTTTGACATTTGATATTTGTTGACAGGCGCCAATTAGTCGTTTTTTTTATATGGTTATACTTAGAATATACGGAAGGTTTAATTTTTAATAAGACTTACTGGATATAGCTTTACGGTGACATTTTATTTCACCATGTAGTAGAAATGATGCGTCTCATCATATCAGGTGGAAGATTATTAGGAAAGGATACAGAAAACACGAAATTTATAAGAGGCCCATTTGATATTTCTTAAGTCTTAGGTATGTCATATTCACTAACCTGAACGCACTAAAAATAAATTGCACTGAACTCTCCTTCGATTATTTTATTGAAATTTTTCTTGCATTTTTCCTCATCTACTACGATGAAGAAGATATTTGGTAAATAATATCTTATTTTTGAAATACCATCCATACTTAACCCTACCCTTTACTTCAATTTTGATATAGTATATTACATAACGTGTGCGGAAAGTGACATTTTTCACACTAGTGGGAAATATTGTAGCACGAGGCAT
>CAJUYH010008750.1:0-14893 GCA_910591685.1 Galerucella tenella
CAAAAGTTTCACGATAAGTAGAGTTTGGCAACGCCGCGTGGGTTAACGGATCATCAAAAATAGAGCGAAAATGAAACAAGCCATCAAACATTTACTGATTTGATTGGGAATCTAAAAGGTTGGCTTTTACCTGAATTGTCCAAATTGTAGAAGCTCTACACTACATTATTATACTAATATTTAAAAAGGTATAGGCTTGTTTGCCGAACTAGTCATTTTGCACAATGTTTGTGCCGGAGATGTTTCATCGGCTTCTTGCACTAGAGTGGGAAAAATCAGACGGTGACTGGCTCGTAGTTCGAGTTGCTCCCGCATGAGTTTTGAGTTTTCAACTGTCTTATTTATAATGCGGGTGGGAATTTTAAAATATAACAGCAAGTAGGAGAATAATTGCTTTCTCCTTTTTCGGTAGAATGTCATTTTTTAAAATTTTTATCACGGCTTTTATTTTGTCACTAATTTTGGTTTTGCAAAATACTGGATCAGAAGCAGATAAAACAACGACATCGTTTAATCCCAAACCTTCTGTTTCTGAATTGATGGTTTTGTTATGTTCTTCTTCATTCTCGCCTATGGTCAATCTTAAAAAAAAATCAACCTATTTATGGAAAACCAAAAAAAAAAATATAGGACAGGAAACAATTAACATGGTGACTAGGCGGAATTAGAATTTCGCCTTTAGACGGAAGTTTTTACCAAATATACAGAAATCATTGCATACCTACTTTGCCGCCGTTTTGAGGGCACCAGCGACGTACCGTCTAACGGCGGACTGAATTTTATTTTTTCAAATACTACGGAAAGAAAAGGTACAAGGGTGAACGCGGAGGAGTTGATCTGTCTGATGGAGGGTGATTGTAGGGATGAGAGGAATGTGTTGGATATGATGAGTCGACTGTTTGAGGAAGTGGGGAGCGGGGTCAGCGTTGGGCTACACAGGCTTGAGCATGTGGAGGTGGAGGTGCTAAGGAAGATGATCGCGTGGGTGAGACCAGAAGGAACGAAGGTGGCAATTTATACAGATATGGAAAAGGAGGTCAGGAATGAAGCTGTAATCCTGAAGGATATTGGATAAGTCAATCAGGAGGGGATAGAAAGGATTAAGAAGGGTTTGAGCGAGATGGAAGGAAAGTGGGTGGAGAGTCTCAAGGAACAGGGAGGTGGTTATAGAGGCAAAGAATTGGGTTGAGGTCAGGGAAATTCTGAGGGATGTGGAAAGGGTACAGGAGCTAGGGCGGTGGAAGCGGGAAGGGGAACAAAAACCATTAAGATGGTGGGGATAGACCCGTGGATTGAAGATGAGGTGGTGAGAAAGAAAATAGAGGAATTGATTGGGGAAGGGACAAGGGTGATGACAGTGGTGAGGGAGAGGAACGGGATGAAAATGGCGGTGGTGAGGGTGGAATGGGAGAAAGTGGAGACTTTACTAGGAAAACGGGAGATTAAGTTGAACTGGAATAGGGGAAATATTGTGAAGGGGAGAGAGGAGGACAGATGCTTTGGATGTGGAGTGAAGGGCCACCAGGTAGCGGGGTGTAATGCCAAGAGAGTGGTGAATGTAAGGGAGAGTATTAGAGCTTGGAGCATATGACTGGCCTTCCTTTGTAGGGTATGTGGGGAAAGGGGACACAAGCCAGGGGAGACAGAATGTAGTAGGGGAAGGTAGGGAGTGGATGAAGACGGAGAGGGAAAACATGGGAGGTACCCTCTGAACCCCTCAGAGGGGACGACTCTGGGCAAACAGGAGGAAGGAGAAAGCAGACCGCGGGAAGAAAAAAAATTTAGAGGATGGATGGATGGAGGCAGGATACTCCGAGATCCGTCAAACCACACAGGAGTTCGTCAACCGTCAGACTCCACATCCAGTGTACCAGTGCAGTCTCCGTAGATCTGCCTGCCCGGTAAGGTATGCTGACATAGGTGGAGAGGCAGTCTCTCTAGGATTTCGGTTCTAATATGGTAATCAATAGCCTTTTCCATCGTTTTGAGTACAAACGATGTTAGACTAATTGGTCTGAGGAATTTGGGGTTTGTTGCGTCCCTTTTTCCAGTTTTTGGAATGAAGGTTACTATTTCCCTCCTCCATGCTTCAGGTATATAACCCAGTTCTAAGCTGCTTCGATTAATTCTAACCAGATGCGGTAGAATTTCGTCTTGTCCTTTCTGGAGCAATACTGGGAAAATTCCATCTGCTCCTGTTGCTTTGAAAGGTGAAAAGGTGTTCAAGGCCCATTTCAAACTATCGTTACTACAAATGTGTTTGGCCATTGTAATACTTTCTCTCGAATGCCTATTGTGAACTTCGAGAGGATTATCTCCCCTATTTGGGGTACTCCCAGGAAAATGAGTTTCTAGTAAGAGTCGAACTCTTTCCCCCTCAATTTCGGAATATTCACCATCAGGCTTCCTCAAAGCCATATCTGTGTTGACCCTACTTTTCGCCATAACTTTGTAAAGTCTTGCCGCAGCAGGTGTTTTTATTTTATTTATTTATTTAATTACAATATCCTCGGGCAAGCCCAATTAAAGGATAAGGACAAACACAGGATAATAATGACAGGTGAGAAAAAAAAATAATACAATGCAGTATTAGGGAAAAAAGAGTAAGCACTCATATACAGCTAGGCACTCACAAAAAGAGACTTACACAAACATTACATGCGAAGTGAAATCTTTCCTATGTTTGACTCGATCGAGGAGTATTCAATGATAAGTTGGTTTAGTGGTGAAAATTTGTAAGCGTTTGTCCTATGTGGTAATTCATAGAAAAGGCTATTGGTTCTAAAATTTGTTCTAGGAACTCTGAAATTTAGTAGCGATACAATAATATCACATTTGAAAATATAATTAACAATTTTATATAAAAACATAACTGAATGCATTGAGCGACGACGAAGTAAACTACTGCTATTAAAACGAGAATAAAAGTGTTCTTGAGGTGTGCCTCTAACAGAATAAAAACCGTCCAAGATATAAGAAGCCGACTTAAAGTATCTTCTTTGTACTCGTTCCAAAGCGGAAACATGAATATTATAATTCGGACTCCAAATAACACATGCATACTCCAGTTGCGATCTTACAAATGCCGAGAACAAAATATTCAATGTGTTAATATTTTTGAAACATTTCGCATTTCTAACTATGAAACCCAGCGACCGATATGCTGCAGAGACCGTTTTTTGTATATGAGGAACAAAAGATAACCTTTGATCAAAATAAACACCCAGATCTTTCAGGACATCTGATCTGTCGAGGACAATGTTGCACAAGGTGTAATCAAATTGGATAGTTGTTTCTTTCCGACAAAAGGACATTACGTTACATTTATTTGGGTTCATAGGAAGCTTGTTTCTGATACACCAATTATTGACCAAATTAAGGTTTCTCTGAAGTTTTAAGCAGTCATTAACGGAGTTTATTTCACAGTATAGTTTCATATCATAAGCATATATGTCTTTATCAATGTCAGCATCCAGATCTTCGGTAATGTCATTTATAAAAATGTTGAATAGTAAGGGACCCAATATAGAGCCCTGTGGGACACCTGAAGTTTGAAGAAAAGGTTGAGATTTGTATCCTAAAGTTTGAACATATTGAGTGCGATCATTAAGATAAGAACTAAGTATAGCAATTAACATGTCATCTACACCAAATAAATTAAGTTTATGTAAAAGTAGGCCATGGTCAATTTTGTCAAAAGCTTTAGAAAAGTCAGTGTAGATAATATCAACTTGACTTCTCTTCTCCAGCACTTCACAAATGAATTGGGTTACGCAAAATAGATTCGTAACCTACCAGATATGAAACCATGTTGTTTATATCTTCACAGAATTTTCTGAAGCTATTTCTTTTAGCTTTTCTAATTTCCTTGTAGTAGGTGTTTCTCACCTCGGTGTATCTCTGCCAGTCTCCGGTGAGTTTTGCTTTATTAAAAAGGTCCCGGGTTTGAGATCTTAGTTCTGACAGATGTTTGTTCCACCAGGGTGCATCTTTGTTGCTTCGTTGTTTTTGAAGAAGGCAACTCGATTCAAACGCATCGATTATTGTCCTGTTCAGATCCTCAAGCTCATTTTCCAGGTCTAGATGGTGCTTAGCCCTTCCTTCCCAGGTGTTATAGTTGTCCCAATCTGTTTTTCTTGGTATTCTCCCGAGGCTTACCTCAGGTATACCTAGTTCTAACTTGAATGTTATTATACTCGTTATTATACTATGATCGGAGAGAGATGGTTCACCCGATACTCTCCAATCTTTTACTATATGTTTTAGATCCTGTGTTGCTAATGTGACATCTAAAACTTCTTGCCTTACCCTTGTTACAAATGTGGGGGTATTCCCTATATTGTGGATATTAAGGTTTTTATTAAGGATATATTCCAAAAGTTGCTCTCCTCTTTTGTTGGTGTTGCTACTGCCCCAAATGGTGTTGTGTGCATTGGCATCACATGCTAGAAGTAGAGGTAGTGTCTTCTCTTCACAGTACTTCACCAACTTTTGTACCTCTGGGGGTGGTGCAGGCCCATCTCCCTCAAAGTAGCATAATGCTATCACTATTTCTTTGCCCTCCTTCTTGTGTTCGAGGTATGCTCGAACTGGAACGAGGTCTCGAGTCATGTATTCTGAAAGACAAAAATAGTTAATATTGTTCCTTATCATAATACATGTTCTTGGTATATCACTACCAGTGTGATTTACTATTTTAGCATCTTTACAAGCTAATCCTCCTACCTGGTTATTATTAACCCAAGGTTCTTGGATTAAACACAACTCCCATTGGTCCTTGGTGAACAATCTTGTGATCACCGCTGATGCTACTTTGGCATGGTGGGCATTAACTTCAGCTAAGTTAATTCCCGCCATCCTGTTGGTTGCCTTCCTGGGTATTTCCCTCTTTCGTCAGGGTGATGTCCCCTTCTGAAAGAGTACTGTCCCCTTCCTCCGACGCAATCTCCATTTCCTCCTCGGTCAGCGGCGACTCTTTCCCAAGGAGTTTGGTGATGTGTAGGCTTTCTACACTACCCGAGTCGCCACTGGCCTCGGAGGAAATACAAACCTTTTCCGTGTTTTTTCCCTCTTCTTTTCTAAGGTCATGTACGGGTATTTTCCCAAACCGGTAATGGATGGTGAACCCGTTGTTCTTGATTTTTTGGCAGGATAGATTATCTATTCCTTCCTTCAAGACTAGGCCTTTGCCCTCTTCTTTTAGGTTAAGGACGTTCCACTGGTTTGTTTCCAAACCCTCATTCTGCGCTTTAATCAAGCGAAGAAGCTTACCTTCCTCTGCGCCTTTGCTTCTTGGGTGAAGATCGTGGCGGTATGCATTTTTGGGATGGCGTCTCCCTGGCACACCGTCAGTTCTGCTCCCTTCCAGCTCTCTAGCTTGGGTACTATCAGCCGGAGCCATTCTGCAGTCTGTGGTGTTTCACAGTCGATTAGAACGACTCCTGGTCTGAAATGTATGCCACTAAACTGGAATTTGTGTTCCCATCCAGCATACATTTCTTCTATATTATTGCGTTCTCCAGCAAGGTTTGGTCGTCCACACTGAGGGTAGTCTCAGGGTACGCCCTAGGGAAAACTGCCATTCTTATTAATTTTGCTGCAGCTGCATAGGTGCCAGTTGAAGAAGGGATGGCTATTCTATCCTCCTTTTTCTTCTTCGCCTGTACTTGCGGTGCTTGGGCTGTCGCCATTTCCCGCTTTCATTTTTCTCCTTTAGGAGAAAATATATGGTAAATTTTGAATGTTTATTTCAATTGTTTAATAAATTAAACAAATGATTATGAAAAAAAATTTCTCGGGAAAGGCAATTTGATAATTGGATTCACCCTTCCCCTTCTTGAATAACTTAATGTGGAATACAAAGTATTGGATATCTTTTGAGGGGAAGGCTAAATGTCTTATTTATTCAAGAAGGGGAAGGTAATATAATATTTGGATTCACCCTTCCCCTTCTAGAATAACTTAATGTGATGAAGTTATTCAAGAAGGGGAAGGGAATATTATAATATATTAAATTCAATTCAAGGATATTTTTGGAAAAGGTTTTTTTAAGCTAGATAATATTGGAGGAGTTATTTTTGGTAGGGGATATTACGGGATGGGTTTTTTTGCAGGATATTTTTGGACAGGATATTTAGTCCTAAGCCCCTTTCTGGGAAATTCATGTTTTTTGCGAAGATATAAGTAATTAGATAGTCATATCTCTCATAGAAAAGTGGTTAATAGACCATTACACCAAGACCAGTATACCTACAGCAGGGTACTATACAGAAACAGCGTTACAGGAGCTCATGGAGAATGTCGTGTATTCGTCGGAAAATAATGATATGATGATAGGGACCTTCATAGTAATTGGAGGAGCTGTGATAACACATCTGTGGATTATATCATATTATATCATCCGGTAGCCAAAACAGAGGCAACAAGGAAACATTAGTTATCTGGAGTCACTAAAGTAGCTTAGCCACTTTAGAGCGCCAATAGTGTCAAATTATGGAAGATACTAGAGTTTATTTTTAGCAGCAATTTTCCTTCGGAATTCGTTGGGAGGGGTCACTGGTAGTCTAAATTCAAAAAGTTAGGGTACCAGACTTGTTGCATCCGCCATCTTGATTTAAAGGATTATTTTTTCTCTTGAATAACTCGTTTATTTTCAATTTTACACGGAAAATAGTTATTATAAAAGTTGTTTAAAATTAAATTTCCTACAATTTTGGTTCCCAACAATTTTTTCACAGGATCGATTTTTTTCGATTTATACCCGAAAAGAGGTGGTTAATTTTTGGTTATCGAATAACTCGTTTATTTTCAATATCACGAGAAAAATTGTGATAAACGAGTTAATCAAAAGACAAAAAATAATCCTTTAAATCAAGATAGCGAATGCAGCAACAAGTCTGGTACCCCAACTTTTTGAATTTAGACTATCAGTGACCACTCCCAACGAATTCCGAAGGAAAATTGCTGTTAAAATTTTTTGTAAATCTTTGCCTGGTTTTAAGCTAATCCGACTGGGCTATTTACGAGTAGATAGTTATTGTAAGAAAATGTCTTGTTGTTCCAAAGACATAGCTAGAATCCTAGTGAATATATCTGACCTTCATTTTTAAAATAAATCCACAAAAAAAATACTTGTATTTTACACACAAACAAATAATATAACAAACAAGACTCAAAACTTACTTGTTTAGTTGATCAAGAAGATTTGAAACTTTTATTTCATCTGAAGTTCTGGCATCATCTCCCAACAACTCCATATCTTCATGAAGCATACCAAGTATAAGAGATGGATGATTGCATATTTGCCTTAATCGAAGCATCCACACTAGAATCTCATGTTGTTTAATGTATTTCGATTTATTAAGTTTCAATAATTTTTTTCCACTTGCGTCCCTAGTTTTCTCGGCCATTTGGTGTAAAAATTGAGCAAATAATGTTCGGGAGAATATTAATACTTTGTTATAAACGTCTCGTTCACTTTTACTTAAATCCACAGGTATAATTTGATATTTCCGTTCAGGCATATCATTTAATAATCCCTTTTCTATTAATTCAGGTTTTGTTCTTCGCAACATGAGACAAGATATGACCTGAAAATTGAAAATCAAATAATTATTAGAAAACATACATAAAGCTAAATACAAACCGTATGTAAACGTTCAGTTCCTCCTGTGCTTTTATCCCCAACCCAACTCTTCCAAACTGCTAAATCATCAAACGGAGAGCACCTTAAAAACCTGAGCAAAGCATACATATCCAACTCTTTATTATTTATTGGTGTGCCTGTCAAAGCCCACCTGGACACTCCAGGTAGGCGACAAACGGCCTCTGACGTCTGAGATTTGTGGTTTCTAATTTGATGACCCTCATCTAAAATAATCCTTCTCCATTTAACCCTGAAAATGGTCCCGTTTTTTTCGCGTTCGTTATTTACAATACCATATGTAGTAATAACTAAATCATAATCTGCTAATTTTTTTGGCTTTGTTTCTCTTCTTGGTCCATAGTAAACTTCACAAGATGCTAAACGTTTCTTGGTTCTACGCTCCAGTTCTCCGGACCACTGGTACAAGAGGCTAGCTGGACAAACAACCAAGGTGCCTCCTTCATATTTTTCTTCTTCATCACTTCGTCCTTTTTCCAATTGATTTGACTTTATCATAAGAGATAACATTGTCAAGGTCTTTCCCAGACCCATATCATCTGCCAAGATTCCTCCAGAAGGCTTCTGATTTTCACGCCACATCATCCAAGACAATGCCCTTAGTTGATGTGGCATTAAATCTACTTTAAGCCCCTTCGGTGGTTCAGCCATATCATTTTCTTTTGGGCATGTTGCTAATGAACCGTGCAATTGTTGTAACCTATCTATTGTCAATGCTTTTTGAGCATTATAAGTTGACATAGCTTTTTTACCGGAAGTATTTGGTTGGACTCTTACAGCTCCTGCTTTAATGTCATTCTCTTGTTGATTTTGATCCTGCTCTGCTGTAACCTGAAAATGTGTCTTAGTTAAACACTTATCCAATTGGAATATATATTATGGGACATTCTCTCATACTTTTACATTTTGAATCCAAAGAACCGCTACAAACTTTACGACTATACAGAAGAATTTAAGAAAGCAAAAGCTGTAAGCACAGGATTGAAAATATTAAATTTACAAAATTGCTAGTGCTAGTCAGCAATACGACATTGGAAGACAACTGTAGATAATAATAGTAATTATAATATTTATTAATTTGATCATCAAAAATGATATTGTATTCGTCATTATGAATACATATTCTGTGTTATTTATAAGATGCGACATAGCGATTCCTGTACAAAACTGTCAAACGCGAGCTAACTTTGTTACCAAATATTGTTTATGAAAAATATCAACAGATTTGGAAAGGCCGCTGAAAAATAAGTTCAAATGCACAGGGTGGTCCTTAAGTAATTGAAAAATGTAGTGTACAATAATTATTTTTTTAATTTTAATATTTAAAAATAATAATTATCGTACACACAACAAGGTGAATATCTTTATAGCTGAGTACACATGACTAGAAAGTCAAGAAAACATTGTTGTATTCTGTGTAAACGGAAAACGAAGTCTTCGTTTTCCGGTCTACTAACACGTGTTCGTGTAGTGGCTGAAGAATATAATTGAAATTAAAAATGTTCAAAATATGAAGACAGTTGAACCCCAATCAGGGGATAATTTTTTTTAAATTTCAAATTTAATGTAATTTTATCATTGTGACGTTAATGTGTTATTTGAAAAGTAGACATTTGATTAGGTTTCTTGTATCATATCTGACGAGGCACTGAAGATGGCTTAATAGCCGAAAGCGCATTGCAATTTAAAATAAAAGTTTTTTACACAGAATACAACAATGTTTTCTTGACTTTATATTATCTATGCACACAACTACAATTTTTTAACATAATTTCATTAAATAATAATAATGTAGTTAATCACTAAAATATGATTATCTCTAAAACCGTCAAGATTTGGAGATACTAACAAATATACCTTTTTTTGTTGTAATGAAGTGGCTTTAATTATTTTTCACCAAAGAAGCACTATGTGTGAAAGGCAAAAAAGTTTTGCGTACATTCATGCAGCATACGTGGTTGCGTACATTTATGCAGCATACGTGGCCTATGTGGCGCCCTCTACAGAATACATCAGAAAAACCCCAACCTCAAATTTTTTTGCATATACGAAAAAGCGTTAAAGTTGTAAAAAACTAAAATTAAAATCTCATGTTCAACTGTATCTCTCTTTATATCAACATTTTATTAAGGCTAGTTGATTTAAATCGCAATATTTTGAAGTGAAGATTGTACTGTACTTCTATGTACAATTACTTAAGGACCACCCTGTATTCAAATGAATCATAATTTAATGCGAAATAAAATGCATACCTTGATAACATCTGATAAGGCTTGATCGCTACTTTTTTCTTTGGCTACAGAAGAGGATAATGACATTTTTTTCAACAATTCAGGAATTGTTGGCTGCTTAGTTTTCTTGATAGTATGAGTGGTTGTCAAACTTTCATCACTTACTTCACTAATGTCACTATCAGAATCTGATAATATTATTTTGTTCACTGTTCTAGGAGTAAAGGCTGCTTCAGGGTTTTGAAAAGTATTTGGAGTTCCCCCATATATTTCTTGCTTGTCATCATTAGTAAGTATATACTTTTTTGCTTTTGAAGTTGATGCCTTTGTTGATATAGGCAATCCGTCATCCTCTGATTTAGAAATAGTACTTTTTAATAGATGTGTTTTGTCTTCTTCACAATCAGATATGTAATCATCAGAAATTTCAGCAGCCATTATCTATTTGAGTTTAAAAAACGCACTATGCACTAAAATAAAATAAAATATATTGGGGCCTCCTCGCAGGTAGACAAACCTCAAAACATAAACAAAAATCTAGTTATTTTTAAGTTCAAAATATTTTCGATAGATGTCGCTAGTGGTATTAAATCGGCTTTAATTTAATACATTTCTTGATGATTCAAGCAAACGCATCTCCGGGTCAGCTGTTTCGTGTATGTAATCTGTGGCTGTTTCGATTAGAGATATTACCTACACAAAGTTTCGATGTTTTGGTTTCAAATACAATTTCTGTCAGCAGATATTTTTATTTATTTTCAATATCAATAAGTAAAGTACGATTTTATTTATTTTGAAATTAAAATAGTATATGAATTATCGTCGGCTCTCTATATATTGAAGTTTTATACCTAACAACAGATTTGGATGCTGATAATTTGGAAGTGTCTTTACCACAACAAAAAAGTGGTGAAGAACCTGGTATAATATCATCAGATGAATATGAACAGTAAGTTCTTTCACACAATGTTTTCTTATTTCCAATTAGCTATTCTCAAATAAACCTCTTGAAATTGATTTTGAAAACAGTTAGGTAATTTTGAAAATAATAGAATAATGATTTTTTTAGAATAATGTCACATCAGTTGCTCAGTATTTAAGAAGAACGCAGTAGGGGCAATGGATTGACTAGTAGAGTAGTCTTTAAATGTTCATTGTGTTCAAGAGAATATGAATACGACACAGAAAATCCAAATAGAAAAAAATCTGTAGTAAATGCTGGAGCAGTATGGGGAACTTTGGTGGCTGTGGGGTCCACATACTCGCATATGACAGAAATGTTGGCATGCAGCTCCAACTTATATTACAATATTGGAAATGAACTGGGAAAGGTAAATACAATTTTAAACACAAATAGATAAAACATGTAAAATTTTTGCTATGTAACATATGAGATTATCATGTTCAAAATTGTTTTAGGAATGGAAAGCCTCTCTTGTAAGATCCATGGAAAGGGCTGGTATGGAAGAAAAAGAGAGGGCTACAGAAAATGGACAACTTTGTTTAGATGTGACACCTTGTTTCACAGTTTATGTGGATGGTTCTTGGAGTAAATGATCGTATGGCACAAACTGTAATGCACTATCTGGTATCTGATATGGTAGCTATAATTGAAGAATATTCGGGCCAAGTACTATTTATAGCAGTAAGAAATAAGTTTTGTGCTATATGTGCCAGAGCTTCCAAAAGCAATGTAGTTGTAAAAAACACATCTGCTACAAAAATTGGGATGAATCCGCTCCTGCAATGGAAGCTGATATGGTTGTGGAAGGATTTAACTGCAGTTAAAAAACACGGTGTTAGGTATACTAAATTTATGGCAGATGGTGACTCCAGTGTATACAAGAATATTATAGAAAAAGTCATTTATGGAAGCAACGTTGAAAAAATTGAATATACAAATCACGTCTAAAAAAATTATGTAAAACACCTCAGGAATATCAAAAATTGTAGTCTTGATGAAACGAGCAAAAACTTCAATATAGTTGGAGACATTACTGACAATATGATTCCACAGCTGCAGTCAACATCTATATTTAATCACCTGAATGTTAAATACATATAGCAGATACAAAAGATATACTAATTTAAAAATATTGTGGTGGCTATCTTCCTGTAGATGAGTACTTGTGTATATCAAATTTGTAATATGGCTTACAAGATAAAATTGAGTTGGAAAAATAATTTGTAAGTAAAAATATTATTCATTTAAATAATATTTTTTCCAGTCTTTATAACTACATGGATCAAGACTTCAATATGTCAATAGAGGTCACCACCCATTTGTGAGTATAGAATTGTAAAATATCGATATTTTTGTTAACTTCTTCTTTTCTTTTTGTTCTGAGGAGAAATGGAAGATGAACTTCAGTTGCCATGTATTTTAATAAATATTGAGACAAATACATAAAATGTCTAATAATAATTTTGTTTATATTTTTATAGAATATTTTAGATTTGTTTCTTTTCAATAAAAGCGTTAACTTATTTCTGCTGTTTTTTGTTTTTTTTTTAAATTAATAATGGGTCAATGAAAAAGCATACATGTCTGTTTATTGCTATAATAAACATTATTATAGTTTATGTACCTAATTAGCATTTCTTTGCTATAATTTATTTGAATGATTGAGAGGAGTCAGTGTAAAATCAGACATAGGTACTGTATTGTAATAAATAAAAAACTAAATGATTTGTTTAAATTTCAACTCTCAATTTTACTGCATTCTTTAGATTTGTTGCATACAAAATGACCTAAATTTTGCTGCAAGTCAGGGGTGCCAACTAAGGTCTTGGCGTTCAAATTGGTGACCACAAATTGTGAAAATCACACCATCACTTGATGGCTTATATCTTTTTTATAACAATCTAAAACTTGACCAAAATTCCTCATCCCCGAGACAAAGGTGTAAGTTATATTATGTCTAAATTTCAACTCTTTATTTCACTGCATTCTTTAGATTTGTTGCATATAAAATGATCTAAATTTTGCTGCAAGTCAGGGGTGCCAACTAAGGTCTTGGCGTTCAAATTGGTGACCACAAATTGTGAAAATCACACCATCACTTGATGGCTTATATCTTTTTTATAACAATCTAAAACTTGACCAAAATACCTCATCCCCAAGATAAAGGTCCAAGTTATATTATGTTTAAATTTCAGCTCCCAATTTTACTGCATTCTTTAGATTTGTTGCATACAAAATGACATGAATTATGCTGCAAGTCAGAGGTGACAACTGTATTGAGCTGACCAAATATTGCTGATATAAATAAAAGTGATCCCGCAAACAATTTTTCGACATATTGACCTCCAGTGTGCAAAAAAAAACTATACATTTTCATGAGTGAAGTGCCCTTAGTGCGCAATATATATACATACGAGATGAAACGGAGGGTTCACTTGCTCATAGTCTATATCTAAGAGTTCAAGTAGTGATGCAGCAACTAGTAAAAAAGGTTATACCTATGAGGTCTCTTTGATGGTACAAAATTTGGATTTCTTGGGTATCAGGTGCAGTTTATAACCAGAGAATAAAATAAATGTTTTTCATTATTCAACACCTATTTAAAAAAAACATCTACTTATTTCATTCTATTGACAGTTCTAATCAAGAAAATAAAATAAAATCTGATGTAACTGCCCACACAGATACAAATTATTTCCATATAAAAGGGTTCGCTAAAACTATTCGTTAAGTAGAAAAATGACAACACCTATTTAGAAGAAACATCTAATTATTTTATTCCATTTACAGCTCTGATTATGTAACTAAAATGAAGTCCAATGTAACTAACTGACCACACAGATCCAACTAATTTTCAAATAGAAGTGTTCGCTAAAACTATTCAGTAAGTAGAAACATGACAACACCTATTTAGTAGAAACATCTAATTATTTTATTCCATTTACAGTTCTGATGATGTAACTAAAATGAAGTCCAATGTAACTGCATACATGTTAGAAGATGAACTTCAGTTGCCATGTATTTTAATAAATATGAAGACAAATATATTGAATTTGTAACAATAATTTCGTTTATATTTTTATAGAAAAAGCAGATATGTCTTTCTATTGCTATAATAAACATTTTTATAGTTTACCTAATTAGCATTTCTTTCTGTATTATGATAAATATAAAAACTACCTACTCACTTACTTACTTTGTACTTCAAATTTAAAAAAAATTAAAAATTTTTGCTCTAATTTAGGTGCTTGAATAATTGAGAAGAGCCAATGGAAAAACAGGCATGTTGGATTATTACAAACTGGAGGAAAACTGTAAAAAGTATTTTAGAATAACATTTGGATGCATAATTAAAGATCAAACATTATATAACATTTTTATTCCTGTGTTTCGAAAATAATAGTTCACAATAGAATACGAAATGTCTATTTTGGTCAATTAGTAGAATGCAATTAGTTTTATTACTATCACCGGTGTCTATACTTTTTATAGACAATGCTATCACCAATGTAGTTTCCATCAATAACTCAGGAAGCTGATGTATATAACTATGTTTATGCTGATGCAATCTATGGCTAGGTACAGGACCCCGGGGGAACCAATAGGCCCCGATATGAGGATCAATAAATATCAGGCACTTCCTGGAATCACTAGCAATAGCTAAAAATATTTGAGGTTTATTTCACGATAGGTACTTGTGGAGAGGCACATGTGAAATAAAAATAAACGGGGCACAAATTTACTTCTCCAGCATGAAAATTATTTTATTTCAACCGCCTACAAATTCTAACAAGCTCTAAGCAATAAATAAAATAAATAATTTTTGAAATATTTTTTTATGTACACAAAACACATGACAAGACAACGACATTTGACCGTCGTAATCTGTCATTGAAGTTCCATACAGCGCCATCAATCAAGACGGTGGAACAGCTGAACTAATGTACAGATGCGTTCGTATTCTAAATTTTCCGTGCAACAAATCTCAAAAAAATACAATGAATTGAGATTTCATATTCTCAGAATCGAATTCTC
>CAJUYH010008751.1:0-14893 GCA_910591685.1 Galerucella tenella
CCCCAGTTCTTAGTCATTAGACTATCAAGCGTCATTATCTTACACCTCGAAAGCATTCTGTGTCTGCTCTAAACTGTAGCGAAATGGTGATAAAGTTACACGAAATGGCTTCTTTACGCGTGTTTATGTATCCTAACAGCATTGAATGTTCATGTTCTCGAGTTGCGTATCTAAGTATCCAGCCACATTTGATGGGTAGTTAATCTGAATCGTTAATCAAAAACCCGAAACAAGCCGTTTCCGACTTTACAGGATTTTAACATAAAGGAAAAAATGCCAAGGAAATAGTATATTTGGGAGACAAGATTTATTACCGGATTTTCCACATTTCAACCTATGAAAAAGATAAGGAAAGGGGTAAATATATACATCAAAATTTGCAGCTCTGTATATGTGATCTAGAGAAAAACTCCAAGTATCTTTCAAGCGAATATTCACGCCATAAGAAGGTGAGCCCAGTTAAATATTGTTAAATAAGGTTATAGAAGGCAGCCAATAAAGAACTGAGATCTCCTGTAATCAGTTCCATAGTGGTGTGACAAACTCAATGAACTATAGGCGAGAACAATATAGACACCTTACTGTGGATTCCAGGACACTCTGGAATACAAGGAAATGAAATAGCAGATGGACTGGCAAGCAGGGGGACTGAAACACCTTTTTTGGAACCGGAAATCCTTTTGCGGAATCAGCTCTATTGTAATATTGGAAGAAATATGTAAAGCCGAGAAGAAGAGCAGATCTGACCATTAAAACAATCAAACAATCAAAACCTACGAACTGTTGAGATCTAAGAGTTTTAACAGAGATTATAACGGGAAAATGTCGCCTGAATGGGCACCTGAGAGAGTCCTTTCTACGATATAGCATTGTGGGTCAAATATACCTGCCCAATGTATATATTCGTACACTTTGTGTGATAACAAGGTTTGCTTATGTGTATTTTTGGATCTGGCAAAAGCGTTTGACACTGTTAGCCATTATAACCTATTACAAACCTTAGAAAATATCGCCATACGAAGCAATAGTCTACAGTTATTCACAAGCTATCTCTCAGAGAGAAAGCAGGTATTAAAGATTGCCGGGCAAACGAGTGGTCAAATAAATATATCTTATGGAGTACCACAGGGTACAATATTGGGTCTTGTCTTGTTTAATCTTTATATTAATGGTCTATTTTCTTTGCGCAGTGCAGGACATATAATTGGGTTCGCTGATGATAGTGCTATTATTTATGAAGCAGATAACTGGTATCAATTGAAAATAAAAGCAGAAACTGATTTAAAATTAATAAAGGCCTGGTTTGATAATAAAATACTTACCATAAATTTAAAAAAAACTTTTTACTTACCACTCTCCAACTATTCAAACCTCTTGAAATATCACAAAACGGACAAAATTTCAGTATAAAACCTGTGATGAATATCAAATATGTAGGTATTACCATAGATACAAATTTAAAGTGGGATTCTCACATTAGATACGTGATAAAAAAACTACAATTCATCCTCTATAAATATAAATACCTGAAAAAGTGTATACCCGCTAAAGGCCGGTTCATGCAACGTACATTATAATTACATTTTCATCACATTATAACTTCACTTAAATTACATTATCACTGCCTAATCAAACCAATTCATGCAACGAATTAATTATGAACTGACAAGACTGGCAATTGATAAACGTCATATTATTTGAATCGTTTGTGGTTGTGCTAGAAGGTCAGTTATTTGCAATTATTTGGAAGTTATAAGGTTCTCTCAGCAAAAACGTGTTGGAATATATCAGTTTCACTACTTTTGAAAGTATTAGTGGATGCTTGAAATAGAAGGAGACCTCGGAATGACAGCTGTAACATTTTTGGCGCATGCGATTTCATGGATTTTACCATAGACATAGACATTATATTATATTTCTCTATGGTTTTCACTGAAAATATAATGTAATTATAATTATTTATAGTTGAAAGTAGACCAACTTCTTAATGCAATAGTGTAATTGAAATTCAATAATGTGGTTGCATGAACATCATATAGGAAACTAAAGTAATTAACTTTTTCTAATGTAAATGTAGTTATAATATAATGAAAATGTAATGATAAAAAACGTTGCATGAATCCGCCTTAAATACCTTCGAATGTTATACTTCGGACTAGTCGAGAGTCACCTACGCTATAGTATATTAGCATGGGGAAGTGCTCTAAAAACTAAAATTTATCCATTAAAAATTATCCAAAAAAGATTTTTGAAGATCATTATGTCTAAACCTCATACATATCCTTCAGATCGATTATATAGGGAAAGCAACATTTTTGACTTGAAACAGTTATATTTTCTTTGTGTCTCTATAAAATACACGCCATAAAGGATAAGAGTAACCTACCTTTACATAATTATGAAACTAGGAACAAACACCACCATATTGTTCCGAGAATGATGAAATCTTTTGGTCAAAGATCTTTTTCATTCCTAGCTTCGAAAATTAAAAGCATTTCTTTTGGAACAGGCGAGATATTTCTGTTATATTGCATTGATGGTGTAATTATACATACCACGGACAACCATGATACATACGATTATCAAAAAATAAAGAAAAAACGTATGGTCACATTAGCCAAAGTTTTGAAATTTTAGAATTTCATTTTAAAATTTCAATTTATTATTCTTATTGTAATTTTATCTATGTATCTTATAAATAATTATTAAATAATTCTAATCATAATGTTATCAGGGTTGTAATAACATGTCTAACATTATTAAATTAAGTACTTACTGTTGTTTTTATTTATATGTATTTTGCCGAAACAGGTGTATGTACACCTATCGGAGACCTTCGGGCTGCTTATTCACTAACCATAACAAATTTGTAATTACTTATATATTTTGTGAACAAATTATTATTATTGGAACTTTAGTTCTTTATGCCAGGTTATGTTTGAGCGACCAGGGGTCGCGACGCAAAAGATCTGACCGTTACGCGTTACGTTACGAAACGTTATGTTACATTTCTTCGTTATGTGCCTTGCTTTTGCGTGCTTGTGCCTCCTTAGTCTCTCTCTCTCGTTTACGAAGCAGCGATTCATAATAATAAGTATGCTCCTACCCGGATTTGAACCCGGGCCGCCCGCGTACAATGCAAGCATTCTAACCACTGAACCACCGATGCTATATTGAAATTCTATGCAAATCTGGTATTCGCAGTGCTAGTGATCTACTTGAATTTGTTCGGATAAATTTTTACTATTATTTCCATAATTTGTTTTGCGCGATTAAGGGGTCTAGCACATTTACTTTTCGAAATACAGGGTGTTGAAATTTTGAAAGCTTGAATGTTTTAATTCGATAACTTTAAAATGGATGGATAAATTGATTTGTCATTTGGCAGGTTGTTTTTAAATGTAAAAGGGCATACCTATTTTGAAAGAAATTGTAGTTTGTGCAACTAGTGTGGATATGATGGCCATGTCGCACGAGGACGAAGTTTGAGCCCGACGCCGTAGGCGGAGTGCTCAATCGTTCAAGTGCGATACAGACAATCCACACGAGTCGAGCAGCATATTTTTTCTACGATCCACTTAAGAAAAAATCTAGAAAATAAAAATTTCTATAAACTGTAATATACCTAACTTCAAATTAAAAATTTTACAATTCAATTTTATGTTTCCACTAATTTTGTGGTAAACGTACAGTTCTTGAAATTTGTATAGGGCTACGGTTTCATTTTTGGAACTTTAGTTCTTTACGCCAGGTTATGTTTGAGCGACCAGGGGTCGCGACGCAAAAGATCTGACCGTTACGCGTTACGTTACGCTACGTTATGTTACATTGCTTCGTTATGTGCCTTGCTTTTGCGTGCTTGTGCCTCCTTAGTCTCTCTCTCTCGTTTACGAAGCAGCGATTCATAATAATAAATATGCTCCTGCCCGGATTCGAACCCGGGCCGCCCGCGTGCAATGCGAGCATTCTAACCACTGAACCACCGATGCTATATTGAAATTCTATGCAAAGCTGGTATTGGCAGTGCTAGTGATCTACTTGAATTTGTTCGGATGAATTTTTACTATTATTTCCATAATTTTTTTTGCACGATTAAGGAGTCTAGCTACTTTTTCGAAATACAGGGTGTTGAAATTTTGAAAACTTGAATGTTTTAATTCGATAACTTTAAAATGGATGGATAAATTGATTTGACATTTGGCAGGTAGTTTTTAAATGTAAAAGGGCATATTTTGAAAGAAATTGTAGTTTGTGCAACTAGTGTGGATATGATGGCCATATCGCACGAGGACGAAGATGGAGCACGACGCCGTAGGCAGAGTGCTCAATCGTTTTAGTGCGATATGGACAATCCACACGAGTCGAGCAGCATATTTTTTCTACGACCCACTTAGGAAAAAATCTAGAAAATAAAAATTTCTATAAACTGTAATATAACTTCAAATTAAAAATTTAACAATTCAATTGTATATTTCCACTAATTTTGTGGTAAACGAATGTCCAATTTGTATAATGCTACGGTTTCCTTTTTTAAATATACGATGCTGTTATAAGTAGATGTTGCCAGTCGGACTCCCTCATGGAGGGTACCGTACCATTATCTATAATAATGAATATTCTGCTAAATATTTCAAACATCTACCTGTTGTCGTTATTAATATCAAGCAGAATGATTATTTAAAAATAAAATTAACAATAAAAAAAAATTCCTCGCGGGGAATCGAACCCGGGTCTACCGCGTGAGAGTCTGGTGTGCTTACTACTCAACCACCAAAGAATATTCAAATTGTTTATCTATAACGTCAGATGTATTACATAGCTTTTGCTTAAAAGGAACTAAAGTTCCTACCGTGTGTCCCGCGACACGTTCTACCTTTTTATTATTACTTATACACTCCCTCTAAAAGCAATGTAAAAGTGTAAATTAACTTACACAACCATCAAATCTATATCTTTAGTAGTAGATGATCAAATATTTTGTGCACATAAACCGTACACGAGCAGGCAGTCCAGCTATCTAATAACGAACCCCATTTACACGGCATTACCTTTTGTAAGCGAAGTAATCCAGGTACTTTACGACATTATTAACGCTTCTGAAGTATGGCGTGACATACCGAATTTCGTTTTGGCTTCGGTGCCTCATTAACATATCGCATGACTCGACTAAACGTGCTTAATTATATGTATTTTGCTACTGGAGAGCGGTCTTAACCAAAATTAAAACGACTAACTATAACTAATTTTATATATTTTAGTTCATGTCATTCAAGGGGTGCGTTGTCAGATGTTTGGTTAATATTTTATTCGACAGCTAGGCAATTATTTCCCTTTCTATTTATTTTGATATGTTTATTATTCCCATTATTAGATATATAGAATTATATTTGTCTTGATAAAAGTCAAGATATTACTATTGAAGACTGGCGCAGATACCTAGAGTACCAGACTTAATGTTTGTACGCTCTTCTAGTTCGCTTATGAGCATGGAGTAACATTCTCATGACTGCTTCGTGCTAAGTATTCCAATTATTATGAAGCAAGCTACGCATATTTTAAAGTGAAGACATCTTCGTCAGATGCCTTTCCGTCCCTCTTCTTTTTTCTCAACAGTATCTGTACATGGGCTCGTCTGTCAATCCTATAAGTTTCAACTGAGCTTAAAGTGACCTGTTAGTAAACTCACTCGAGTCTAAATTCTCACCGCACACTCTTCTGCATCTGCCCAAGGAAACAGCTGCTGTAAATGCTGCTTTTTGTGTGAGTGAGCCTGTGATCCAAAGATTCTTCAAATTATTCAATTTCATTGACCAAAGTAATCTATATTCTTTCTACTGGTTTCATGTGTAGCCTAGCATTGTATACTTGCATTTTCTGAGTATTGGCTGTTTACACCAGTTATCAACTTTCTCAAGGACCATGTTCATTTTTTCTACCACAATATCTATGTCATCTCCATATCCTTTTCATTTTATTTGAATGAAGTGTAGTGATAAGTGATAATTTTGGACCTCTTCACATAGATTCGTTAAATGATTTTTTCACGATGTTCTTCTTGGACTTGTTTTATAATCACAAAATTGATTGGGACCATGTAAGACTTAACGTAAAAGATAACGATCAACTTGAATTCTTTCAACCAAAACCTCCATTTTGCTTTTCTGTTATTTATTATCTAAGATAGATGCATTTTAAAGATAACAGCTGCAAACAATTTATAGCATCAACTTTATGCCGATCGGGAATAGGTGTAACAGGTTTTTGAAATAACAATACCGTGGGTGACAAACTTTGTCCTTTATGCAAATCATTTTATTTTTAACTTTCCCGAAATGAATAATTAGGTGAGTGTTTTAATATAGCATACCTTGGCAATAACATATTTACCAGTGATCATTTTATATTTGTTACCTTTCAGAGAAGATTTGTGAGAGTTTCTGGCACAAATATTTACTTTAAAAACGGTATTTCATTGTTGGACATGATAGCATCCTTCAGTGATGTTTCGCGGTTATACGATGTACTAAGTTTGAAGTTGTGGAGTTAAATTATGTCAGATGGACATAAAATTACATCTAGTCTGGATGGTCTCAAGAAAAACCGGATGTAAACAAAGACAACGCGTATTGGACGACAGAATATAGTTCGTCAAGAAAACATATTTGTATATATAGTTCAACCTTATCTACTTGCCTAAACCGAGAGAAGATTTATTTATAGACAAATAAACTGATTTGTTTTGACAGAAATTTACATTTTTTAAAAAGCCTTACTTCATACCGAAAAAATAAGTATTTCAGTATAATTGTACATTTATTGTTACGAGAAAAAAACTTATTTGCTACTAATCAAATATTTCTTCACCCGTAAAAAACCACATTAGCCTACAAATTATTTGGGAATTGAAACAAAGAATTCGCACCCCACCCTTTCCTATTATTCAGTAACGGTCACCACCTGTATAACGTTTGGCGTCAGTCTGCATGTGAAATTAGATCAGTTTTTACAATTTTACCGATTATTTTGTTTTTGTGGAGGTTGTGGTGAAAGTGCTCTGGACAAAAATAAGTTTAATAATAGAATGAATGAATTGTTAAACTCATGGCGATTACAAGAATTGTGAGATATCTTTGAAGGTAAGGAAATAAATGACAATTATATTCAAGTAGGTAGAAGTAACAAGCAAGCGAAATGTATCTCATACATATAGGTCATTCAATATTCACGTGATTTTATTTTCGTGTGGTTTTTCTTGGGAACGAACTGACTATAGTATCCTTCGTTACAAAATATTTCGTTTTGACCTCTGTTTTGACTGATGCCAACATGATTGATTCAAGACCCACAGCATTGACGAATATAATATTAGAATTACTCTTCAAGCAATCCAAATTATCATATTAAACCTTCTAATGATCTTTCAATCATGATATCAACGTGTAACGAACTATGTTTAGTTGTTAATCTAGGAAACTATTTTACTTCAATCTCGTAATGTAATAAAATGAACATTTATGTGATAATGAATAATTTACAGCTTATAAATTATATCTTTGGTCATAATTTACATTAAAACTAACCACAAACTGATGCTTTTGTTGCACGCAACCACATTATTTTAAGTGGTTAATACAATAGAAATATCGTTAGAGAGCAGGAATTGAGCTTAGCGTGAATACATTCCCGCAGATATTGTAATATTTGTATGAAAAATTTTAATCGTTGTTGAGTGATACCAGGTGTATTCGAAAACTTTTATAACTTTAGTAATATTAAATTTATACATGTGTCAAAAATTTTTATCAACTTCATACAGACGTGTAGAAAATTTATTATTTGTATCAGACATTATAATTTATTGTTGAACGTTTTTTATAATAATACTGTTAGCTTTTCTCTTTTTGTTACGTTGGTCGTATTGTCCCGTTGTTGTACGTTGTTGTTGTACACTCAGGTGCAAAAAAGACGGGCCCCCTATTTTTTTCTCAAAATCGGCTATATTTGTTCATTATTTTGGCTTTTGGTTTACACTTTTTATATTTTATCAACAAAGGACTTCTTCCTGGTATAAAAAGACAAGAATATGTTACTTAAACCAAACTTAATAAACAATGACATAAATAAAGGAAAAATACATGTATACTTAGTAAAATTTATGTTAACAACAGCAAACTTTAGAGGTACAGAAAACAAAGTTTAACACATAAAATAGATTCTTTTTTTAATTTCTTGGGAAATTAAACCACAATATTTTTGAATTCTTTATTTCAACGTTTCGGTAGCGTTCCAGCTACCGTTGTCAAGAAAAAATGAGTAGAAATTAATTTTTTATCCCTAACTGACACAACAGAAAAAAAGAATGAATAATATACCACAAGGAACATACAGAAGATACATAAAATAGACTTTAGTATTTGGTATTTCCTCCTCCAGCCCTAATTATTGCTTGCATACGGCGTGGCATCCCACAAATGAGCTCACGAACTGCATTCTGAGGAATATTCTCCCATTCTTCTTGAAGAGCTACACGAAGCTCATTTAGTGTGGTTGGTGCTATAGCACGACTTCTAACACGTCTGCCTAACATGTCCTGCACATGTTCTATAGGATTTGCGTCCGGAGAACATGCTGGCCAGTTCATTTTTTCAATGCCAACTTCTGTCAAGTATTCACTGACGCATCTCGCTGAATGAGGTCTAGCGTTGTCCTGCATCAGGATAAAGTTATCGCCAATAAATGGAGCGAATGGAACCACCTGATATGCCAAAACTTCCTCAATATACCGTTGTGCAGTCAGTGAGCCCCCATTGATAAACACTAATTCCATAGAGGCTTCACTTGATATGCCTGCCCGGAACCTCCGTTATGACTCAGCCTAGGGCTAAAAGCACATTCTTGTAATCGTTCCCCATTTCGTCTCCATACTCGTTTTCGTCCGTCTGGTGAATGTAGCGAGAACCTGGACTCATCGGTAAAGAGTATATTACTCCATTGCATAAGATTCCAATTGCTATGTTCACGAGCAAAGTGCAATCTCGCTACCCGGTGACGTGGAAGTAACTTAGGCCCAGTTGCTGGCCTAAAAGCTTTTAACCCAACCTCATGTAATCTTCGGCGAACTGTCCATTTACTTACATTTTTACCACGAACCTCCAGAAGTCGATTTCTTGTTTGTACTGAAGTCAAATGACGATCCCTTAGAGAATTTAGTACAATAAATCTGTCATCTTGAGCGGTAGTTACCCGTATTCTACCACTACCAGGCCTTGTGTTTCTTCCAGTATTACCAAAACGTTGTAACACCCTTTGAATGGTAGAACGACTAACATTGAGTAATCGAGCCACATATCTTTGGCTTCGACCATCTTCCACAAGAGCTACTGCTTTAGCACAATCTTCAGCACTTTAAACCATAATTAAGACTTTAAAACTGTCAACGTTGATATTGACAATATTAAGATTAACAAAAAGTTGCCTAGCAACCGCCCAACAATAGAAAACACATAAGCTGCTCTCGAATTGCATGAATGAAATATGGAACTTTTGAATTTTCCAAAATGTTCTTTTTTATGTAAAACGAGAAAATACACATGTATTCCAACTTTTTGTATTTAGAAGGAAGTCTTTTGTTGATAAAGAATACCAAATATAATTTAAAAACCAAAATAATAACCAAATTAAGCCGATTTTGAAAAAATAATAGGTGGCCCGTTTTTTCTGCACCTGAGTGTATATATCCGTATATATATTGGGTCTGCAGGCGCAGGGTTCCACGGCTATTAATAAATATAGATCCTTGCGATTTACGTGAAGCGTTGCTACTTTTTTTGTGAAACAAATGTTATAGAAAGATGTTTAGACACCATTTAAGTTTCGAAGATACAAAAATCTGTTACCCCACTATTACAGTTATCAAAAATTCATGACTAGCAGAACATGCAGCATTGTTTCTCTCTGAGGTAATTTTCTAGAAATTGTCATTGTTATTTTGAGTGATTTCTTTCCAATTGGATAAATAATAATGTGTGCCTTTCAAAAAACATTTATTCATTTCTGAAAAAATATAAAATTGCTATGACTATGTCTACGTCTATCAAGAAAATGATATCTCAGGAATCAGTCCCATCTTTGTGTCTGTAAAAATTTCTTTTTTTTTCTTGGTCCTCAATACAACATTCTGAGGGATTTCGCTTTCCATTTGAATCAATTAATATACAATTATAACTGAAATATTTATCAAGTCTCACTACAAATTCAAGTTAGTTATTTATTATATATAAATTTTAATTTTCTTTGTACGTATATAGGAGTTAATTTTAATTCCTTCTACCTTTCTTCAAACCCATATTAATGATACAGTACGAAGATTTACCTGATTCTCTGGTATATACGGCGTTGCACAAAGAAATGGGAATAACTATGGAAACCAGTTTCTTTAACAAGATAGCCATTAATCACAGAGGTAGACTTCACAGAGGTAGACTATCCAACCAATGTCCGAAACCCATTGTTGGGGAAGACTAATGTGAAATTCAGAACCCACCCATAAAGACCCAACGAGAAACAAGACATTCCAGGACGGAGGTGATTATTTTTTCCGAAGGGACAAGCAAAAAATATCATTTCAATGTATAAAACTTGTAATATTTCACAAATAAAATGTTTTTTTTTTAAGAAATACCAAACTGGAATTTGAAAGTTGAGTTAAAAAACATAATTTGTACCATTGTCTAAATGCTTATATTTGAAATTCTCAAGGAAACCGTTTTATTTTACCTTTCAATTTCTTAATTATTCGAATTGTTAACAACTTCTCAATAATGTTTCAAATAATGATTTCCGCTTCTAATACCATTATAGTTTTCACTGTCAAATAAGTTTCTTACTTGAAAATAATAAAACAACTTTATCTTCTTATGTATTCATAAATTTTACGCAAAACTAACACTAACTATTATAGGTAAATAATCTATACCCAAGTTGAGCAATGAAAGCAAATAATTAAAACATTTGAAAGGGACGTAAAAGACTGTGTAGATACTGACAACAAGCACCTCCAGCTGCGTTTATGTATAATGGTTGTATTTTATCACTCGTTATCACTACATGAATTTACCCAAATGTAAAAACTAATAGGAAGGGAAAAATTGCAAAGCCGAAGGACATAAACTGTGTGTTTATGAAAGAAAATAACGTTAATTATTGTGTACTCGGTGAGCAAAATATAATTAAATTAGAAATATAAGAAATTGATTTATTTAAATAAGTCTTTATAGTTATGGTTGAGCGTATTATTGGGTATTAAATTTACAAAATCAAAATAAAAAATGTATATCGCAGAAAACCAAATATTTTATGATCAACAATTTAATATTGTACATAATTGTACCTATGTCCGTGAATTTAACTACATGATCCCGTTTAGTTGTGCCAATTAACAAAATTAAATAACGTCTTGTTTGCCACTATAACTTTTAACTTTACACTTGTTATTATTAAGATACAATTTATTATTATCATGCCATAATTTAATTGACTAAGTAAGTTGGAATAATGAAATAATTGCAGTTAGTAACAATAAGGAAAAAGTAGCGTAGCACATCCATATTTTCACTCCAAAGGAGAGGTAGTAATTGTCGTAGAGTATAATAATACTTTATTAGCTATTCAGTCTACACAGAAGTCGCCCAAAAAATTTTGTTCTGATGTGATTAACCTGCTTTTATTTGTCAATATTTCAATGTTTTCAATGTATATACTGAAATCTTTAATTGAAAACCTCAATTGGAAAAGAGAAAAACATGCTTAGGCATCCAAATTGAACACATTATCTGCAGTTGCAGGATAATTGTCCACCAACCCCTCAAATACCTGGAACAAATCTTTCTCAGAAGTCTACATCTCTTGAACCAGAATATTGTACATACAAAAGATCTTACAAATCAACTGGTCAATCGCCCCATTTGGAATAAAGGGTTGAAACAACGAATTATTTGTTATTATGTTGATTGTCTCAAAATTTTCTAGCTCTAGATCATTAATATACGTTTTGGTGAATACTATTTCAAACCTTAAGTAGGTTTCCCATAATTTTGAAGTTTTAGATACATCAAACATTCTAGTAACTTTTACCACTAATTATAATTATTACTGCTAATAAGTTGATGAGACGTCAATAGATATGATTAAATCGTGTGAATTTATGATAATCACAATTTATAATAATTATTCTATGTGAATTACTATCCCGGATGTTTATATTCGCACGCAATTAAAACAAGAGATACAGTTCTGGATAAGAACACTCACAATATTCCTTCGGAATCATCTATTTATTAACATTTCAATTTTTGAGCATCACAAAAATGTACCTAATTAGATTTTCTTTCGTGTCTATAACGACCCTGTAGATGTGTATGTCCTTGAAGGCATTGACTCAGGTACCGTCTGGGGCTATCCGCGCCTACTGGATATAAATCACATGCATTATTGAACAATGGGATGGGGCTAAGCCAAGCCAATTACAACATGGCGCCTGAAAATTACTGCTCCCTCTGTTTCGCTGATTCACCCTATTCTCTCCATTCCCGCGATTTTAATTTTGCATCGGATAAAACCCCGCTGTTGCTGCCACAGAACAGTTGTATATTAACTTTTTTAATCTCTCTTAAATTTGAAACGAAGTTGAAGGCTTATATTGAATACGTAAATTTCAATTAGGGTTTGTTTGTAACATGGGATGATTCCTGTTGGAGATAAACAACAATTTGTTGGAATTAATCAATTATAATCCAATTTTAATATAAGCAGCATCAATAATTTGATCACAATTATTTTTCTGTCACTTTTCTTTACCTTCATTTGTTATAGGATGTTCATTTAATAGTACAAAATCGCAGATCTCTTCTGTTTCTGCTGAAACCAAAAAAATTGAATTTAAAAAGAACATAAGAGAGTATATAATATAGAGGATAGATAATAATATTCAACACTGATAGTAGACAAGCCCTATTAGACGACGTGTCATATCGGGGCTAGTACTAGAGTGACACCAAGATTTAGCTAGCGCCTCGGCAGATAACAATAGTATCCTGAGGTGGGTTGAAGGACACGACATGAGTAAAGGTAATCGCATTGCCGATTCTTTAGCAAGGAAAGCGGATGGACTAAAAATTATAGGACCCAGTGACACCTACTTCGACAATTGCGGAACTAGCCAAACGTTACACCCATGCTCAACCCCTTGAGAGATGGGATGGAATCAAAGGATGCAGTTTTGCCAGGATCACCCTATGCGACCAAGGGAAGCTGGCGCAGAAGATATTTGGCGATGACCAGGAAAAACCTACGTTTAACAGTAGGATTTCTGACTGGCCTTTTCAACTAAGGAAACACCTCCATACTATGGGGATAGTGGACACACCTATATGCAGGATGTGTGAACAGGAAGATGAAACTGTCAGGCATGTCTTGTGTCCGGAGTTATCGTCAATAAGAGAGTGTGTTGGGTGAGTCTTTGCCTGCATCTGCCAATATGAAGGAGATGTCTCCTAGTGTCCTGTCCACCTTCCTGGGAAGGACAGGATGGACGATGACCTGGGAGGACAACTCCTCAGGAGAATGTACTATGGGTCACATGTGGCCTAAGTGCTGTGAGCCTACACTCACCCTCCCTACTTTACAGATACAGATAATATTCAGATCAAACATTTTATTGTTGTATCCCTTGTTTCATTAGAAACATTTCTTACGACATTGTCAGTCAAGTCACATTCCATGTGATATAACATTCTTCACGTTTCTCATCCTCCTAGTTCTCTTTCTATTTTTAGTTTTCATCGCCACTGAATCACTGCTGCTACTCATATTATGTACATACTTATATCTGTATTATTTCGACATTAACGCACAATTAAATTACACACATTAAATTTGCTATTGAATCCAGTTTCTAAGCATATTTACTAAATGGTTTACTGTTGGTGAATATGAACTCTTCTTCTGGCTTAGTTTCTCTTTGATAGATTTTTCTTTAATATACAAAGTAATATAATTTATACATTGCTTCATGTTCAAAATAAAACACTGTCATATTGTTTTTTATTTAAGAGGAACGTCAAGGTAACAAATTTATCTCACAGTTAATTTATTGTAAAAACATTTTTTGCATCAACTCTCGTTTCGATTTCGTTGTAGCAGAATTGTTTATGTTACTTACGTTTTAACTGATTGGGTTTACTGAGCTCGACTGATAAAGTCACATTGTCACTATAAATTAAATGTCCAACTTCATTGTCATTTAGTCTAATGAAAATACCCGCTTACCATTTGACATTGTAGTATTCAATTTATTGTGTACGATTGGAAATTGCTTTAATATAAATATATTATGGAAGAGAATTAGTAGAATTTAACGTCTAAATCTACTTGTTATTTTTATTAATATTTACATGTGAGGGACTAGATTTTATTTTATGATAATGGGCGAAAAGTTTGAATAATTTTTGGAATTATGTTATTAAAAAGAGTTTGACTCTATATCTGCTGTTAGAAATCTGTTTCTGTTTTTATTCCCTTGCGTTTTAAGTAAAGCTTCAGAGTTAGTTTCAGATTTTTCTTGTTTTTACTAGTTTTAAATATACAGTGAGGAACAGCAACTAATGAGGGACTGTTAGAAAAAACACTCGGACACGCCCTTGTTAATTCGTTATCGAATTAATTCCATTTGACACTTCCACACTGTATATGTTGGTTTTTCATAGACGATTCAATAAAACCAATTTAAATTCAGTGAAAACATATAAATTGGTAAACTTCTACCGACCGTCGACTATCCAACTAATTTTTGTAATCCGCTATAGCAAGTGTTATATGTAATGAGATTTGTGGCAAG